>APFE031151089.1:81136-252256 GCA_000404065.3 Pinus taeda
AACCACTGTACCCAAAGATGTTGCTTTTTTGAAGTGAAACACCTAAGGTAGGTTTCCAGACATTTGTTGACGGCTTCAATTTGACCATCTGTTTGTGGATGATAGGAAGTGCTGAGTTTTAGTTGGGTGCCTTATAGC
Source organism: Pinus taeda (assembly GCA_000404065.3). Classification (NCBI taxonomy): domain Eukaryota; kingdom Viridiplantae; phylum Streptophyta; class Pinopsida; order Pinales; family Pinaceae; genus Pinus; species Pinus taeda. Next base: position 81,275 of record APFE031151089.1, read on the forward strand.
CTGAAGAGTTCCTGCCAAAAATTACTGGTGAAGATAGGGTCATGATCGGACACGATAGAAGTGGGCATGCCATGCAATTTGAAGATCTGATCCATGAAAGATTGAGTGACCAAAGTCGGTGTAAACGGATGGGGTAGGGCACAGAAATGATCATACTTCGAAAGTCTGTCCACAACCACCATGATGACTAACTTGTTTCCAGACTTTGGAAGACCTGTAATGAAATCCATAGAAACCTCCATCCATATTGATGCCGTGATGGGCAATGGTTGTAATGTGCCTCGTGCTTTGAAGGTCTCCCCTTTGTGGCGTTGACAGACATCGCATTTTGCTACAAAAGTAAGGATGTCCTTTTTCATGCCTGTCCAAAAAAATGATCTTCTAGTGCGAGCATACATCTTCTGAAAGCTTGAATGTCCTGCAAGGGGGGATGAGTGCAATTCTGCCAAAATGCAACTTTTGAGGCTGGATGTTGGTGATATTACGACTCTGTCCCTGTAGCGAAGAATCTCATTCTACCACGAGTAGCCCTTGGTGAGATTTGGATCCGCCTGCAATTAAGAAATGAGTTGGGAGAGCCCGGGATGTGAAAACCATTCCCTGCGAGCCTCTTCAATCCATTCTGGAATGGGAAGGGAAATTGCTAGCAGGGTACTTTCTTCCTCAAATTGGCGAGATAATGCATCTGCTACACTATTTTCTTGCCCTTTTTTGTAAACGATATCATAATCATATCCTAGCATTTTGGCGATCCATTTATTTTGTTGTGGGGAGGATATGCATTGCTCCAAAAAATATTTAAGACTGTGATGGTCTATGCAGATTTGGAAACGTCGCCCCAGTAAGGATGCCAGGTCTCTACTGCATGTAAGATGGCCATCATTTCCTTCTCATAGGTAGATTAACCCAGAATTTTCCCACTTAGTTGTTGGCTTGTGAAGGCCAAAGGTCGACCTTCCTGCATTAAGACTGCCCCAATACCTGTACCCAAAGTATCACATTCAATGACAAAAGATTTGGTGAAATCCGGTAGTGCTAAGACTGGAGTGGAACACATGGCATTTTTGAGAGCTATAAATGCCTACTGTGCATCCTCATTCCAGAAGAATGAAATTTTCTTCAGGAGTTGCGTGAGGGGGTTCACTATAAGTCCATAATTGCGGACGAATTTGCGATAATAGCGTGTGAGACCCAAAAATCCTCTTAGGCTCTTCAAGGTCTTAGGTTGAGGCCAATCCTGCATTGCCTGGATCTTTTTGGGGTCCACCTTGACACCTGCACGTCCCACAATGTGGCCCAAATACTCAACTTCTTCCATGCCAAATGAACACTTGGACATCTTAACAAATAATTGATGCTTGCAGAGCAATTGCAAGAGTAGATCTACATGCTGAAGATGTGCGGCTCAAGTGCAACTATAGATGAGGATGTCATCGAAGAAGACAAGAACAAATTTCCTAAGATATGGTTTGAGAAAATGGTTCATAAGGCTCCGAAAAGTAGATGGGGCATTACAAAGACCGAATGGCATGACCAAGAACTCATAATGGCCTTCATGACTTCGAAAAACAGTCTTTGGAATGTCGACTTCCTTCATGCGAATTTGGTGGTAGCCTGAGCGAAGATCCAACTTAGTGAAGAATTGAGCCCCATTGAGTTCATCCTGCAAATCATCAACCACCGGGATGGAAAATTTATCTTTGACTGTCAACTTATTGAGGGCCCTAAAGTCTGGACACATCCTCCATTCCCCATCTTTCTTGAGTACCATGACCACCGATGATGAATAAGGACTAATGTTGGGACGTATTACACCTGCTTCTAAAAGTTCCTTGATTATTTTTTCTATTTCATTCTTTTGGGTGAACGGATATCTGTATGGGCGCATATTTGGGGGTTGGGCAAGGAACCAAGGTGATGCTATGATCATGTTCCCCTCTCGAGGGTGGAAGCTCATGAGGCTTGTCAAAGACCGGCATATGGTTATTTAAAATCTGTTGCATCTCAGGATGAATTGGCAGAGACTTGGTTTCGACTGCCTGGATGGCATTAAATTGAGCTATAACTCCATGATGGCCCTTTTCTAGCAATTTCTCCATCCTATGCGAGCTGATCATAGAGGGGGCTCCCGCCTGGAGTCCACGAAGGGTATGTGTGGAGTTGTTCTGCTTAAAACTCATATATAACTCCTGGAAATCCATTTTGATTGGCCCAAGAGTGCGAAGCCATTCAGCCCCGAGGACAATATTGCACCCACCCATGTGTATTGCAAACATGTGGGTCTTCAACTGATAATCCCCCATTTGAAGTTTGACATTTTCACAGCGGCCTTCACATTTCATTGTGCTGCCATCTGCAATTTGGACTTGGAAGTTAGAAACTACTTGTACAAAACAATGCACTGCTTCCGTGACTTTTTTATGGATGAAATTATGTGTACTTCCACTATCAATCAGGACTACTACTGGGCGATGTTTAATAAAACCTCTGATTTTGAGAGTTTGAGGTGAAGAAATCCCTGCCAGAGCATGCAGTGAAATAACTGGTTCGTCAGGGACATTGTCCTTTTGGTTGTCCTCTTCTACTGCCTAAGGTTCCTCAAGTGGTGGATCTTCCTTCGATGAGCTGTAATCAGTGGCATCAATTTGAAAAAATTTGGGCTCCTTGCATTTGTGACCTAGGGAGTATTTTTCATCATAGTAGTAACATAATCCCTGCTTTCTTCTTTCGGACATTTCTACAGGTGACACCTTTTGAACCTGAAGTGTTTGGGTCATGCTGTGAGCTTGTGTGGGGCAACCCTTGGCAGTGAAATTTGGGCGAGTGGCCAGGGCTGCTAACGCACGTTCGACGTTACGAGCTACCTTGCAAGCCTCAATCCATGTGGGAGGGTGGTGCAGTTGGACGTGGCTTTTATGGCCTCTTTAAGACCGCTGATAAAACATTCCGTGTAGAACACATCTAAGAGACCCCTACTGTAGAAGGCTAAGGATTCAAAGGTTGTAATATATTCATCCACTGTGCCAGTCTATTGAAGCTTAGTAAGACAACCCAAAAAATAAGATTCCTGGTCAAAGCGGTCTGTAAGAGCTTTTTTGAATTTGTCCTAAGTCAAAAAATGTGCATTGCAACGTTGATGCCATTCCCACCATTACCACCTTTCATTGTCCAAGTACATGCTTCCCACCATAAGCTGAGTCTCATTATCTAGGATGCTATTTAGATTGAAATACTACTCCATTTGTGTTATCCATGCCACCAGGTGAGAACCATCAAATCTATGCATATCCAACTTGGGAGGCCTCGGACAGGATTGTTGTTTTGGGGGGGCCTAGTGGTGAGGAGAATGGCTAGACTCACCCTCACTGTGTCCATTGCCAATATACGCCTCCTCATGGGCTTCCTCCTTGCCCTTCGGGATTACCCTCGGGATTAATATTGCTAGATCGTCAAGCTGAGTTTGGATGGATTGCAAGGTTTGTTCAAGTTTTTCCATCCTCTCATTGGCCATAGCTTGAGCTCTAGTTGCTACCATGTACCGACCTGATGCTCTTGACATTTGGGACCGCCAAAAAAATTATTTATTTTTTTTCACTAAGACTTGAATGGTACCACCGTGCTCAGCTTGTTGTCCTGATTCTGATGGGCTAGATCACCAATAAGCGCCCCGGGAGATCTCAAACTCGTAACGGAGTTTTAATCCTTAGCAATATTGCAGTCGCCGAATCCTCAAAATGTCATGCTATCAAAAATCCTGCAAAAATCATGCTCCTATATAGGAACCCCACACAACTACTCAAATCAGGTGGATCTGAGAGATCTGAATGGCAGATCGGATAGCTCTGAGCGACGGAACAGATTGCTACTGCGGATCTAATGGATCTAATAGATCAGACCGTTGTCTGTTGCTGCTTCACCCTTCTGTGCGAGCGGATCTGATGCGTGATCCCAAGATAGAAAAGGGAACTATGGTCTCGAGGAGTGTCAGGTGCTAAAAATCGCAATATACATAATGGTCTGACAGTAGTACCCGGCCCAATGTTTCAGGGCTCTAACTAAGGAGGATCAATCGTACCCTTAGCTGTACAACCCGACTACCCTATCATACAGGTGAGTAATCTCTCCGAGTGTTGTTCTCAGTGTACTGTAGCAGTAAGACGGCCGCTGGTTTATCTATGGCTAGGTTGCAGAGGAGCTAGGGGGCTTCTGATATACCCAGAAGGTACGTGGAAGACAATCCATACGCGGTTTTGTCTAATGCGCTACTACTTGAAGGGGTACCCACGGGGGTTACAAGGGAGTCCAACAAGCATGACCACCTCTTGTATTTCCTGTGTGCATGCCTCCCCAAATCCGCAGGTTTATGCTCTCAACGATAGATCCTATGGTTTAAAGACGCCGGAACACATCTCTAGCCAAAAAAATATTTTGCTAAGAAATGGAGATCCCACTGGCCCTAGAAAGTGCTCTGATACCACTTGTTATGCTTTTAACCTACAAAAGATACCCAAATACAGAATATGCAAAGAAAAATACCCAGAACATAGAATAGTGAGAGTCAACAGAAAATATTTTATTATTCAGAAAGCAATGTTCACTGGCCTCTTCGAGGGGCCAACCTCCAATAGAGTAGAGTTCGATTCAAAAATAAGACGTGATGCTCCTCGTAGGGAGTCCCTATCCTTTATATATGACTCATACATGTAATACCATGGATCAATACCATGGGTTTTATTAATACCATCTATCTAATACTAGGCCCATTTGCAACTAACTATGGTCCCATCATTAATAGCGGGTTAACCACTTACAATTATTAATATGGGTTTTATTGACTCTTTATTATGACGTGATCCCACTACATAAATAAGGGGGTTAGGGTGGGACCCTAACAACAGCATGGGTGATCTACGATCCTCACGGTGAGTTAGTAGACCTTCAAGGTGTTTGTCTGGGTTGTACCACAAACAATATCGCTGAATACAGTGTGTTATTGAATTACTAACCGAGGCTATTAACCTCAACATTCGTGCATTGGTTGTGAATCTGGACTCTCAGCTTGTTGTCCACTAGCTTAATGGGCATTATTCCGTCAGAGATCATCGGATTTTAAGGTTGTATTTACGTGTAAAATTGTTAGAAAGGAATTTTGATTTTATCACATATCAACACATTCCAAGACGATTAAACACATTAACTGATGCATTAGCCAACCATGTATTAGACAGAAATTTGCATAACATGTAATAAAAACAGCATATAGAAGCATTCTAAATACAATAATGTGCCATAAGAATATGTATATATATACATATCTCATGTGGCGCACCGAGGCACTCAAAAAATAAATGTATATGTCCAAATAGAGTCTGCGTTCTCCATACATCAGAGAGACATGTCTCTCAAAAAATCAGCAGGAAATAAAACCTAGGTGTCTATTGTGGTGGGTTATGTTCCCTATAGCACACCACCGCTCGTGCAACCCGTCTCAACAATCGGTGCACCCTGAGTATCACCCCTACTGTATGAATCTAGAACTCTATGGGGACCTCCTCGATCCCCATGTAATCAGGGATCCCAGCCGTCAAACCCTCGAGATTTTGGGCCACTATCTCTATCGAATCACCAGTTGGAGGAGCTAAGGCTAGCTCCCTGATACCCTGTGGGTCCCTCTGCACCTCTGGAGCAAGTCCTATAGGCCTCATTGGTCCCATATCTGCAAATACCATAGAGTAACTCATTAGGACGTATGCACGAAAAAATCAAAAAAACATCATAAAAGATAAAATACAAAAATAGCGTGATCAAGTGCTTTACCACCATCATCCCCTTGCTCGCCAAGGGGCGGATGCATATCGGGATCTCCACGAAAGTCCATCCCAACATATGGCTAGTCCTTAATAAAGATCGTTTGGCGCTCCAACCACTCACAGAACAGTGTCCCCCATGACATTGGGCGTCTGCCACCTCCTTGTGGCATAACGTGTGCCCACCGTGTGATCCTGGTCTCCCTCGGTCTGGGTGCGTCCAAGTCCATATCTTGCAACTGGAGTGTCGACATCTGCTTTAGCATGAGCGGGATCAAGATGGACCCATAGCCAAACTGTTTCGTCTCTCCTCGACGACAGTTGGTAAGCTGTCTCTTCATATTAGCCGTCATTGTTTCCGCCCAGTTGAACATGGTCGGATTAAGGCATTCGAGAGCCAACCGTAGTTGGGTCTTCGATGCCTCGTGTTGGGCTTGGGAGCCCACTGCCCTTGTTACCATAAATAGAACTACATGAAGAACCAAGTCTTCCACCGTCGGAATTGCCACCTTCCCACTCTTTGTTTTGAGTTCCCGGGGGCACACTCGTGCCATCATCATCTCTAGTGATTCGCCCCCCCCAGGACATTGGCCCTCTAGGATCGACCTCTCACCGTGACGGGATAATCTGGTCAGGAAATAAATGTCCATTGCAATGAACTCAATGTCTCGGCCTCGTATTATGAATTTTCCATCTGTTGGGTTCCATGCATGGATTATCAGCTCTAGCAAATCGGGTTGGGCCCGAAGGTGTGGATTAAGGAAGAATTTTAGCAACCCGCATGCACATAAAGCATTTCGGAACCCAGCATCAGCAAAATCTTCCTCATCATTAACATCATGAGTTCGTTCCTGCCAAGAAAATGCCATGATGCCCTACATGACGATAACAAATGAATTATAACTTTGTTTATAAATTTCAATTCATGATTTGCACAAAAAAAAAAATTTGCGTGGTCATCGCGATTGTTTTTAAAATAGTCACGATGGCGCGAAGTTGAAAGTTTATTTTTCTCCTGGTCATTGCAAGAATACATCATATTCTTGTCATGATCGGAAAGCGTTACGTGTAAATCGCGCTAGATCATCGCGGACCCAAGCAGCGGACTCCGACTCAAAAATCTCTCTAAACTTACATGTCTAATGCTAAAATGCATGAAAAAACTACTAAAATGAAGCGCAGGAAGAAGTCTACTTGGTAGAAGTTTCACGACGAACCATCGACGAATGAGGTTGGAATCAGCTTGAGAAATTCACTCTGTTTGGTGCTCCAAATGCTCCAATGATGAAATGAATAGTGCAAATGGTAAAAACAAATGAATTACCCCCCTTTTTATAGTAATTTTTTTAAATATTAAAAATTTCACTTTAGAATGTGGGTATTTACCATTTTTATTGCATGGTTAATTGGAGTTTTGGTTTCTAATTATGTTTTTGCATATATTAATCATTTATGTCGAATCGGTTTTACATTTAACGTGTTTTGTGTAGAACTAAAAGTCGTGGAGTTACGTCATACTTCATGTGCACTTGGTCTGTAAAGTCGTCTTTAACGCTCTTTTCCAACTTGAAAAACGAAAAGATAGCCGAGTTGTCCCTTTCGACTCATTAAACAAAATGAGAGGTGGTCTGCTTTAAGCTCTTTTCCGATCGTGTAAACGTGAAAAGATTGTCGAGCTTTTGTCATTTCAGGCTCGTTATTGGTTACAAAACGGCGTGGTCTCAATCGCTTTTCTACTTTTTCGAGTGAGGTCACTAATCACGAAAAGTGCTTCTTGATCGTAATGGTCAAGCGGTTATTTCGAGTATCGTTTTATACTTTTTTGGGCTCGAGAGACACAAATTTACAAAAAAGGACCCCCTTGGAGTTTTCTTTTCCGTGTCTTTTTCAAACTCTCTAAACATGAAAAAGACTCCAAGTTTTACCTATGTCGGACTCGTTAGACCCTGACGACATTGGACTCATCACCATGACGAGACTCGAGCTTCTCCTCCCTAGGGCTCGTTAAACTATTACTAGGTTGGATTCGACTGAAGGTCGAACCTATATTACAAGCATATGCTATCCCCTTCAAGCTTGTTTCCAAAAATAATTGGGGTACTCGCCAGCAATGGTGGGGGGAAATTTGGAAATCATCATTGATTGTCTATGGCAGCTAGTCACTCTTGAACATCAACACTTTTGCTTCTTGTCAGGTTGGGATATCCATACATCATCATTTGGCCTTCCGTGAGTTTGGGTTGTCATTTAGCCTCATTCCATCTGATCCATGATGTTTCCATTAAGCCTCTGATCCCTTGGTACCTGAATGCTACCACTCTCCGGAGTTGTGTCGCCAATATGTTCAAGAGTATAATCCTTCTACAGTTTACATCCTTGCCTCCTCCTCTAATAATTTGTTTCACCATCTACCGCTTATTCCTTGTCTCGTGTCATTCATGAGGGAAACATTATGGCCCTCCTGTGACGAATCGTCTCCTATCGACATTAGCTCATTATCCAAGAGATTGATCTAGAGATTCCTTTTGGTACCTTGGAGCTTTCATGCATCAATGGCAAGTTCTTCATGCTTGACAGTTGACTTACATCATTGGTCGTCGATTGGGTGATTCCACGAGTGTTCGACTTCAGCTCATTCTTCACACTTCGTGGATTGTACTGGACAGTACCCTGAGAACCATTGGCATTATTGGTGGTTTCTCTCGCGCTTGTTAACGGTTTACATCATCGACTGGTAATCAAGCGACTTTCTCTCATGCTTGACTTCAGCACCTCTATTCGCATGATAGAATTTGTACTATGATCGGTTGGGTTCAAGACCCCGAACTCAGATTACACATGTTCAGGCTGCGTGGATTGGTTCGTGATTACATGACTCATTGATGGATGGTTGCGACCATACCTTTATCATTATCATGGTCTTATTAACTGGATGGCTACGTCCATACCACAAACCTAGTTCATATGTCTTTTGGATGGCTACGTCCATGCCTAGACTACATGTATTTCACTTTCAGAGATATCAGTTGTACTTGCAGGTTCTTCCAGACAGTGTTCCAGCTCAGTCGGTTTCATAAAGCATTTCACCCCTCCCACTCTCTCGGGCTTCATACTTTAGGGGGCATCTGTTACACAGTAATTTTTCACTGCCTTTATTCCCAATCCTTCTACTGTGTCATGTGTCCAAGTCAAACATGCTCATACTAAACAAATGCTCTGTTATGCTACCAATTGACCCACTTTTTCTAGGTTATCTGCCTCATCGTGACTATGGACTTAATATACACGCTGAATAGCGCTCATAAACAGTCCAGCCACGCTTCCAGCATGGAAGTACATTGGTTTCCCACGACGGTTCGATTTCATGCCCCAACACGAGGCTATTTGGTATATCTGGCGATAGTCTGACTGGCTACATTGCTTACTTGTGATCAGCGCTAGAGCTCTGTTATGCACTCGTGATGATCCAGATTGGGCGAATTCGTTCCAACAATCAGCCTTCTAAATGACTCCAGACCTGGTTGTTGGCATAGTTTGTGTCGCCCTTCCTTCCCTGGTATAGCCGTTCCATCAATTGTGCTACCTTCCTTGGAGATAGGATCTCTCTTTCACATTTCATGGAGACTCCTTCTCCTATTTAAACACTCACCTTTGCTATGATCAACTAGTTGGAAAATTCTTGGATTGAGCAGTGTTGTTAGTGCTTTTGAGTTTGATAGATAGCTGGTGTGGGTGTGACAAGCGTGAGAGTCTTTATAGCTTATGGAAGGTTTTGAAGTGCCCTTGACTATTATGTAAAACTTATGAGTGAGAGAGAGAGACTTTGTATGTTGGGAGATCCATCTTCAAAGAGTGAATGATTGAATAACATGCTGGATGGACTCTTCTGAGAAGGCTTGCGACGTCAAGACTTTGGTTGTAAGCTTGCTCTTATTTCATTATTAATAGAGTCAATGATATTTTCCTATGTCTTGTATGTAATTTACTTGATAGCTCATGACTTCTTGACTTTGTGAGTAAATAGATCATTGTTGTTTTCCGGTTACGTTCTTTGTTTTATTTTCTTTACATTGTTTCAGGTTAATCACTCATTGAGGAGAAGGAAGCGAAAGCTGGAGTAGTGCAACGGAACTCCATCGACCACCGGTTGAGGTAGGCCTCCAACTATGAATATTTAAGGAAAGTTATTGTTGATATGTCCTTGTTTGTGACTAGACCCACTCTAGGGCTAGAGGGGTTACCTCTGTCTGCAGAGAGAACACTTTCCTGCATCATAGGAAGGAAGAGTGGCATGCTTAGAAAGCAGTTGAATTCCATGAAGGAAGAGAAGCAGTTTCTTGTTGACAAATTGCAGGAAATGAAGAGGCAACTTCATATTGCAAATATGAACCTAAAAAGGATGCATGAGTTGGAAACACAACTCTTTGTTGCCCAAGAAGCCTTAGTCAAGTATCAGCTTGAAGAAGAGGTAAGCCATTCCAGTTTGTCTTCAAATTCCTCTGAGAATTCTTGTATTGGTTCTTTTGAGAAACATACTAAAGGCATAGGTTCCAAGCTAATGTCCAAGATGGGCTATTAAGGAAAGGGATTTCGAAAGCATGCATAAGGTATTGTTGAACCAATAATGGTTGAGGAAAGGCCTAAATATTTGGGTCTTGGCTATGGATAGTCTTATGGAGAGAATTCCAAAGCTGCCATGAAAGCCATTGAAACAGTCTGAAGAAGGAGTTTCATTTCATTTCCTCTACCTCAGAAGTGTGAAGGTTGTATCCAAGAGGAATACAATAGCTTGAAACATCAATTGCAGGATGTAGGTGTTCAGAAGCACACACTTGAACCAGAGAGTTGGGGAGACTCTAACAGCCTTGAAGAGTTTGATGGTGTTGGAAAGAGAGCCACTTCTTCATTTGCTTCACCTCCTCATGAAGGCAATAAAGGTGAAAGAGGCATGTATAAATCTAGTTCTAATTACATTCCTTTTGATTTTGCAAAGCATGATGAATTTCCACATATGTATGGGAAAATAATTGCATGTTCCTTTTGTGGTTTGGATAACCATGATGTTTCTAGATGTTGGAAGAGAATGGCCACATACAGGAAGCATAAGAAGGAAAAGAAGCAAGAAGCCAAAGGTCCATTAGATAAGGAAAATCATGCTATCAATAGAATGCACATGCAGTGCACTTACTGCCATAAGCAAAGACATCTTGCTGCAAAGTGTTGGACACTGAATCCAACAATGCTTCCACCAAAGCTGAAGAAAGTTGAAAGAGAAGATGGCAGAAATGGAAGTGAAGATTCCATGAATGATGTGTCTCAAAATGATTCACATGATGATGTTGATGTGCAGGCAAAGGTAGTACCTTTGAAAGGGATTGGTAAGGAACAGTTAGAGTTCTTATCCAATTAAGATTGCATGTCTATTGATGCATCTACATTATATCTCATTACAACTTCGAAAATATAGTGTGATTAAGTGAAAGTTATAGGATGAAATGCATGCATGAGCATGAGATGCATGAACCTAGGCATGTTGATGATTTCCTTGTTTGTTGGACATGTATGTGTAATTAACTTGTAGGATTGATTGCTTTGACATGCATTTGATGCCATGTTGACTTGAAAGAAGTTGACTTGGTCTCCAAACGGAGATGATGATGAAAGTTTCATCTTTTGAAAAAGAGTCCTAATGGTCTTTTTCTACATGCTTGACTTAAGGGTCATCTATTTAAAGGCATGTATTGTGGGCTTGATTGTCTAGTCCATCATTTGTATGTAGATGTAAGACATGGAGGTGTTCACAGGAAGTGAAATCTGTTTCTTTTGTTGAAGCAGGAGTTAGTCCATTCAGTTGTTGTTTGTATGCTTATTGTTGTTAACAGTTGTTGTTGGCAGCTTGTCAAATAGGTACAAATGAAAGTTTTGTGGAGCATATGTACTTCATATTTGTTGAGCCACTTTCAATCAATGATCAAGGCAAAGAAGCTCAAACTACCTTCTATGACCATTTCAGTAGAAGTTCTGCAGGAAGGCAAGGAGGAAGATAGTTCTTCTCAAGAAGACCAGCCCATCCAGAGAAGGGAAGTGGTCAGAAACTTTGGTTCAGAGGCACTATGCAAAGGCAAGTGTAGGGAGGCTGAAAGAAGAGGGTGAGTCACTCTCATTTACTATTCAGATCAGTATATCAGTCTTTTGGGGACCAAAAGTTCTTTTAGTGGGAAGGCGTGATCCAAAAATGGATCCTAGATAAACCTCTAAGTATAAAAGACTTCATGCAAGAGGTAAAAGGTGCCAAACGGCACAAAGCCTTTGTAAATCAAAGGAAAATGAAAATTGCAGGCTGGTCTCAGAAATAGTCTCATTGCAAAGATCTTCTCATTCTAAATCCAACATAACTTAAATGGGCAAAAACAAACTTCAGATGGGAAACCTATCACAAAATGAAGCTGCCCTTTTTCAAAAGGAAAAAAAGGCAAAATCCCTTGAATAATGGGTCTAAAAACCCTCTAAGTCTTCCAAATCTCCCAAAAGGGCAAGACCACTGAAAAAGGAGAAGTTATGGAGAAGGTGGATAACACTATTGAGCCTTAAAAACTTGAGGAAAACCATGAAAACAAGGCTATCGGAGGCTTGAACATTGGTTGCACAGGGTCCGTCGGATTTGGTCGATCAACAGTCTAGATCTGATCGGCAATCGCAATCAGCGGCGACAGTCAGAGGCAGTCGGAGGCATATAGTGTGATGGGCCAATGCAATACCGCGATCGTCAATATCAGCAGATCACAATCAGTGAACACAATGCAGAGGGGCTTACACACACACACACACATATGCGTGATGCGATGGTACAATCCACCGATAATCGGAGCATTACAAAGGGAGCATTGGGCCTTTAGACCATGCGACATTGCGATTTGCGACGGATATGCGAACCCGATAATACTATAAACCACATTGTATGGATCTTGAAATCTACCAAATGACATTTTTCAACGTATTTACGCATATTTCAGTTTTTAACAAAATACGAAGGGGCAGGCCAATTGCAATATGCGATAGCGATTCCCACGTGGACACGATGACGCTATAAAGCAGGGTTATGGGAATTTCAAGTCTGGAATTGTGTTTTATGCGGACTTTCCTGTATTTTCAACGCGTTCTCTATGTAAATGGAGAATGACTATACTAAGGATTCAAAACATTGATAGACCCCTTCCGTTACCAAATAGGTGGCATTCATCCCTGAGGGCGTTTAACAATGATTGCTAACACTCAGAGACGGGATTCTAGCAGACCGTGACAGGAAGACGAAGAGCCCGAGAGGGAAATGAGTCAACGGCATCGTTTTGGCTTAAAAGCCCTAAATGTCAAAGATAGAGGGTTGTTGGGTTGTTGAGGGGTGTTGTTGTTAATCCTTGAAGGGTTTGTTGCGGAAGTAGAAGCCAAAGAGGAAGCCAAAGCGAAAGAGACAGCGTAAAAGCCAAGGGAGTCACTTGGAGTTCAAGTGAAAATCCCAAAGGGAGAGCTGTAAATTGCTCGAGGGCCAAGAAGCCAGAGCAGAAGAGCCAAAAAGCTAGAGCCAAAGCCAAAGAGCCAAGAGTCAGAGCCAAGAGCCAGAACCAGAGCCAAAGAGACAGAGTCAGGGCCAAGAGCCAGAACCAAGAGCCAAAGACCCAGAGCCAAGACCTAGAGATTCAAGAGCCATGGGGATTAAATGGTGTCTGAACGCACTATTTTTGTGTAGAACGGCAGGAGTTGAGTCAAAGACTTGTAAAAGACTTACACCATAATCCCAGAGATCCTAGTTGAATTAACTAGAGCTCACGAAGATGTAGCCAAAGAGTTGTGGGTAAACTCCTAATTAATTTGTTGTCATATGTGTTTGTTTTTACTGCTGCATTATTCACCGTTATATGCATTTATATATCAGTTTAAGCACATTCACATATCAGCACAAACAACAGACTCTAAAACAGATAATCAGTTTAAAACAATTATTAGCATACATTATATTATCAAGCATTTCTTAATTCCATATTGGTTAATCATTAAAGACTTGGGAAAATTAAAGCTTTGGAAATGGGAGAGGTTCTTGTAAGCTAGAGAAGAAACCTAACTGCCCCATTTTCATATCAGAAGCATATTTGGCGATTACATAATTATCCTTCGGTTTGTGTACAGGCTCATGCCTCATTAAATATGCATTACATTCTACAACACTATGCTTTATAAGCTCTTAACACAAGGCCTAATTCAGAATGGTTATGGATGAGACAAAAATAGCACTTAAGAACAAAACCATAAGAATCTCCCTCCATGATCTGACCTTCAAACATGGCTGATGGGATGCTAGTAATTATGTTGTTTCCTTTATATCTGTTGGGATGGAGGTGAAATTGAAATCCAAGTGGCATCAGTTTCAAATGATTTGTAAAACTATGTTATCTTAGTGGTTTCATGATATGGTATTTAGCAACAAACAATTTTATCCCCTTAAAAACATTAGGAAATCCCAAGTTAGAATGTTGAAAACCATATCAAAGAGAAAATGGAGCTCAAATAAAAAAGTGTCATTTAAATGAGAAGAGGTGTAAAATCAACAGTATGAGAGATGCAAATTTCTAGGCAAGTGCTAGACATATGAAATGAAGACCCACGCCTCAAACATACAAAAGGCAGGGGAACCTTGTTTCCTTAGCTGTAGGTTGACTATTTAATTCACAGATATCTTTTTTTTGTTCCCCTTATTTCCATTTTGATATTATGTACTTTTCAATCCCAATGACTTATTTTGGTCATCATTGGACATTACTGCAATATAATTTCATTTGATTTGGTGTTTGAATTTGAATATTAGAAGTAAATGGCACAACTAGGGTTGAAAATATCACTGATGTATTGCAAATATCAGTGATCAGCCTATGGTTGAAGAGTGCCAAGAGTTACCTATGGAACAGCTGACGAAGAAAATTGAAATGGAAATCAGAACCAATTTTTTTATTGTTTTGTTTAGGCAGTTTCCAGAGAAAGGATGATGACATAACAGTATTCATAATTGTTTTGTTTAGCTTGATGATCAAACACAGAGGAAAGAGTCATTGCACGAATAAGATCTTAAGATGGTTACTGTGGATTGCAGATTTCAATTTAGCATCTTAAGAAATCATTGGCCACAAGATGAGACTCGCAAGAATTAACCCACAGGTTAGGCAAGGTCGCCGTCGTAAGGAAAAAATTAAGATATACCAATTTCTTTGGAAATAACTCTTGTTTATAGATGAATGGAAAACAACAGCAAGTTAATAGCAATATTCCAGATAACACCAGCGCTCGTAAGGTCTAATGCGGAATTAATAACCAGCAGCTACAACATGCATACTAAATGCAACTTGAAGGTGTTTCCAGCACTTTCATAATTTGAGACAACAGTTTGTCCTAATTTTGCATGCCACAACTAGCTGAAACATGCCCTGACAACTGGACGAAGGACATCTTCAAATTTTGATAGTTGGGTGGCATAGTTGTAAGGAAACAGACCCATTTTCTATATCTTGATTCTTGAAAATAGAGGTGTAGGCAACAGGACAACAGTTCATTTCATTTTTGATGAAGTGAAGTCTGCAACCAATTTTCTATAACATTTTGTTGGGAGTAGGTGTTAAAATTGGAAACTAGGGCCAAACTCCATGTGGGTCATCTTATTAATGGAAGTTGATATTTTTCTTGGATCCCTCTCATCAAGAGGTGTAGGATTGATCTAAAGATCATCCAATTTCGATAAGTATTCATGGAGATATGAGTTTATTTGTGTTATGGGACAATTCGTCAAGGTCGCCCAGCAACCAAATAAACCCCACTTGTGCTCAATGTTTTAGTATAAATAGAGGTGGCCTTCAAGTCATTTCAACGCACTTGGGATCTCTTCCTCTCTACTTGTCTTTGGGTTTTACTAGGAGGAGAGATCCTAAGGGATAACGCTGCCCTAGTCCAGAGGGTAGAAGCCGGAACAACCAGAATTGTTGGAATTGCTGGAACTACCGAAATTGTCGAGAAAAGTTGGAATTGTCGGGAAAAGCTGGAACTTTTGGAACAGTCGGAACAGCCAGAACTTCTAGAACAGCTGGGAAAGCTGACACAGAGGGAAAAAGCCAGAACCATCGGGAACTACCGGGAAAAGCCGAAACTGTCGGAACTGTCAGGAATTTCCGAAACTGTCAGAACTGCAGGGAATTGTCAGAATTGCTAGAACTGCCGAGAACAACTGGAATTGCCCGAACTACTGGAACTGCCGAGAACTTGGCGCAAAGGGAAGAAGCCAGAACTTCCAGGAATAGTTGGAATTGCTGGAACTATCGAAACTACTAGAACTGTCGGGAACAGCCAGAATCATCGGAATTGTCGAAACTGCTGGGAACTACCGGAACTATCGAGAACAGTCGGAACTGTCGAGAACTGCCGAAATAGCCAGAGCATCTGTCTCTAAAGGAGAGTTGCATGCAAGGGACATCTAATTAACATTGGGACATTTGTATGGTAGTTAGCAGCAAATACACCAAGCATTCAATGTTACAGCTAGCATGCAAGGGATAGCTGACATGAAACAACAAACATGCTAAGGAAAACAAGCATGCTAGGGACAACAAGCAAGCAAGATGCAGCCAACGCATAGATCAGTATGGCAACATGGTGCAGCAATAGCACATAATGCAATACAATGATGGGTACAGTCATGATTAATGAAGCGTGATGAGATGCAACATAGTGATGATGGGTGCAACATGGTGCAGTGTGGTGAGGTGCAGCATAATGACGAAATGCAACACAACAATAGGTTAAGGAGTCACCTTGGAGAATCAGTTGAAGGAGCATGTCTTCAACTGATCTCATGTATCATCTTCTTAGAGATGATTTATGCTCTTATCTAGATAAGTCAAAGTGTTGACTTCTGTTGTAAACGTACTATCTCTCTCTCTACTGAACTATTGAAGAACATATAAGAAGAATTGATCAAGGGGTTCCCCACATTGGGGCTTGTCCCTGGCTAGCACCACATCTTGTTTCCTCTTGTCTTGGCTTGTCTTCTGAGATTTATGTTTATGTTCTATCTGTAGTTTACTTTAATGCTAATGTGATTGCTAATCTAGAAAAGATATTGAGCTAACTGTGAAAATTGAAATAAATTATCTAAGCATAGAACATACCTAAAATTAACATGGTATCAGAGTTGAGGTGAAGACAATGCCCAAGCAAGAGTGAAAGAGCAATCACCGAAGATAGTTGGGAAAGAAAAAAAAGGATCAATGGATTCATCATCCCTCTTCAAATTCACCAAGGGTGAAATTGAAGCAGAGAATATTATCAGAATGGCGCAGCGGAAGTTTCTGATGGCCTACCTAAACATCACTTCATTGGGAAGTCTGAATCTTGGGGTGGAAGGAAAGGCAGATGCCTTGGTTGCAACAAGTTTGGCCATTATGCGAAGGAGTGTCTGAATGGCAGAGACACATCTCTTGATGAAGATAACAATCATTCTAGGGACATCTTCAATGATCAAAGGAATGACAGGTAATGCAAGTGATCAAGGAAACAGACCCATTTGCTATAACATCTCGGTTCTTGAAAATATAGGTGTAGGCAACAAGGCAACAGTTCATGTAATTTTTTATGAAGTCAACCAATGCATTTAGACCTACACCAAACAAGATTAAGGAGATACTGGGCTCTATGCATGATATAAAATAACGTTTTCGATTGGAGGTGGACCTGCGTACCTTTAAGGAAGAATGGATCGAGCTTCCAACTAGATTGCAAGTAGATGAAATAGAATGCATAATGGCCTATGCCTGCATAATTAAAATAGGGTAATTACATCCCAGGGGTAGCTTAATTGGTCATCGAAGTAAAGTGACATTTGTGAAAACTGAGAGATCTAAGGTTCAAATCCCTGGTTATGACCTGGTTTATGGAGAGGAGGATAGGTTGTAGACCCCAGAAGTTTACTAGTAGTTACGTGTCAGGTGGGCTACTGGGTTCCTCTAGGATACAAAAAAAACGTAATTACAACTATTGGTTCCATTGTGAAATATATTCACAAATGTGATGATTGAATCAAACAAGTTGTTTCAAAAGTGCATAGAACAGAGAAATAGAAGGTCTGAGGTTTCCATTTCCAATTATGAATAGTAAGAATTTAGAAAGCTCGAGAAGGGGGCCACAGTGATGCTATAGGACCTTACGGTTGCCATGGAAAACTAAATAAGGATAGTGGATAACCTGTGGGTGTCTGGTAATGAGTTGGTGCTCTCAAATATATGCACCTGAGAAAATGATGGGCTAGAGATACTCAAGGAAATTGACGAGTAGATGATGAAAATAAGGGAGAACATAAAGGCTTCACAAGAAAAGAAGAAAAGTTATGCAAACAAATACAGAGCACACAACAAGATATTGTGTTCCATTTGAAATCCTAGAGAGGATTGATTCTATTGCATGCAATTTTACACTGTCTACATCCATGTTCATACATAATGTGTTTGATGTGTCTTCACTTTAAAAATATGTATCTGATCTTAACCATGTAATTGATTGCACTATGATCCATGTGGATCATGACAAAGACTTCCAGCTCTAGCTAATTTTCATCTTGGACAATAAGATCAAATTGCTCAATATCTAATCGATTGACCTAATAAAGGTCCAGTGAACTTGCCATAGTCCTAAAGATGCTAGCGGGGAACATGACGATACCATGTGGGAAGAGTACCCACAACATTTTGAAGCTTTTGAAAGAATTCAGATTATATATTTGATAGTGTGTAAATAAGGGGAAGGGGAGTTAATACCCCAAGTTGATCCCTAGCAATGTTATCAAAATTGGATCGGTCATCAAACTGGTAGACCCCCCAAACCAGGAACTAGTGAGAACCGAATGGAAACCAGTAAAAAAAACATACCAAAATACCAGTCAACAAAAAACATATAAAATATTCAAATTTTATATAAAACCATATATATTCATGTGCATCCATATGAATCCAAACCATTTATACACAAATAAGCAAAATTTCTGATTTATAGAGCATGTAAGGGCACAAGTAACCAAAATAACACCGAATGCAATCCATACTTAAACCAAAAATACATCAAAAAACAAGACCTAGATGGCCTCTAGCATCTAAAAAATTCATGCTACAATAAATACCTACATATCATCAAAATCTTTGTCTATATTAGGATCTTCGTCGGCAATATCACCCTCTAAGAATTAAAATAAGATAAGAAATGCTTAGCATGTCAATTCAAGATTTTGTTTGAGTGATGGGTACATTTTTAGTAGGTTCATGATAGAGGTGTTCAACAAACAATGTCACTAACATCAAGGTACATAGAGGGATTGGTGCTTTTGATTAAATGCTAGTTCGATACCCTTATACATGACAAAATCCAATGGAAACATTGCAATCCCTCCAATCCTGAAATCCTGAAAACTTATTAAGTTTGCTAGATTTTGCGTGAGATCTAAAATTCTACTTTCTCCATATGAAAACCAGTGAGGTCAGAACCACTCTCAAACTTCCAAGGCATTTCATGGTAATGTTAAAAATTTAATTAAAAGGATGAAAATGAAAGATAAAGAAGAATTTAACATTACCATGAAATGCATAGAAATAGTAGGGCTATAGGCTTGAATATTAGGCACCTATTGTGGGCTAGTGCCCAACCAAGACAAAAAATAAAAGAAAGAAAAACAAAACCGGCTCCATTTATTGTGTTATACATGGCTTTACTAATCCGGTATCGAACTGGCCGATTCAGTGAAAATGACTGGTTCGATACCGAACCAACCAAAAAGCGATTCAAGTGACCGGTTCGAACCAGTTTTTGCCTCAAAACAGTTAGACTAGCCAGTTCAAACCGGTTCGGTCGGATCTTGATAACGTTGATCCCTAGGCTATATATGTACAAATGTTATCTAGGCTAGTGAACCGATATAGTCTTTAAGCCAAAATGGCTATGTATATATGTTCTGGCTAGAGTGTCTGTGTGATAATTAGCTAGAAAACATGCATGCTTGAAGGTCAGTGAGCCTAGCATTGTAAATTATACTCACACTTATACTAATAAAATAAATCATGACTACAAATGAAGTAAGACAAGAGCGTATGGTGGGATAGGACTCCATGAGAGGCAAAGGGGCTAAGGGATTAAGGAAAGGGACTAAGTCAAGGGAGCTTAAGCCAAGAAATATATTAATATATTCCTATCATAAGTTATGATTTTATCCTAAGTTCATTGGTAGTGGGAAAAGGACCCCTTGATTGCCTTGTACCAAAAAAATGCCATGCATATATAAAGTTTGGGGCTCAGTGAGCAAGGGATTCATTATGTCTGTTCTTCCCATTGCTACCATTGTATATTGATGGTAAGCTAAGGAGCCACTAGAACTCTTTATCTTTGTGAATCTTCCGAAATCTTAGGTGGATTTGGATGAACTCGCCCTGGTTGTCTTGAGGAAGGATAGAACCCTAGAGGAGGAATTGCATGTGAGAGGTTCCCCTAGATGTGACGCCTTGAGGGTACTTAGAGACTCCATGAGAGTAGCTAAAGTTCCTAGAGCCATAGTTCTAAGGCTTCCTACCTAACAGAAAGTAAATAGCAATATTCCACATAACACCAACACTGGAAAGGTCTAATGTGGAATCAATAACCAGCAGCTACAACATGCATACTAGATGCAACTTGAAGGTGTTCTCCAGCACTTTCATGATTTGAAATAGTAGTTTATCCTAATTTTGCATGCCACAACTGGTTGAACACACCCTAATAGCTAGAACTAGGGCATCTTCAAAGTTTGATAGTTAGGTGGTATGGTTGCAGGCAAGAGGGCACAAATTCATGTCATTTTTTATGAAGTTAATTCTAAACCAATGCATTTTGACCTGCACCAAACAAGATTCAGGAGATTCTGAAAAACTGTCGTGATTGGTTCTGGTTGGTAAGCTCCTCCTTCAATCTATCACTCAAAATTTATGTCCTGACAATGGATCCCCATTGGGATTCAAAACGTCGATAAGATGCACACGATATTGTGGATGATCTGAATCAAAAATCTCTAAGATACTAGGTTCTATTCATGATATAAAGTAACATTGTGGATTGAAGGTGGACCTGCACAACTTTAAGGAAGAATGGATCTAGCTACCAAATAGATTGCAAGTAGATGAAATGGAATGCTCTGTAACCAGCATAATGGCCCATGCTTGTGTAATTAAAACACGGTAATTACAACTATTGGTGCCACTGTGAAATATATTCACAAATGTGATGACTGAATCAAACAAGTCGTTTCAAATGTACATAAAACAGTGAAATAGAAGGTCTAAGGTTGCCTTTGTCAATTATGAATAGCAAGAAAGCTTGAGAATAGGGCCATAGTGATGGCAAAGGACCTTACGGTTGCCTGAGAAATCTAAATAATGATTACCAATGGGTGTCTAGTAATGAGTTGATGCTCTCACATAGATACACCTAAGAAAATGATGGGCTAGAGCTACTCAAGGAAATAGAAGAGTAGATGATGAAAATAAGGTAGAACTTAAAGGTATCACAAGAAAAGAAGAAAATTATGCAAACAAATACATAGCACACAACAAGACATTGTGTTCCATTTGAAATCCTAGAGAGCATTGATTCTATTGCATACATTATTGCACTTCCTACATCCATGTTCATACATAATGTGTTTGATTTGTCTTTACTTTAAAAGTATGTATCTGATCTAACCATGCATTGATTGGATTGTGATCCATGTGGAGCACGACAGAGACTTCCATGTATTGATTGGACTGTGATCCATGTGGAGCATGACAGAGACTTCCATGTATTGATTGGACTGTGATCCATGTGGAGCACGCCAGAGACTTCCAAGTCTAGCTAATGTGCATCTTGGACAAGAAGATCAAAGCACTCAAAATCCAAGCAATTGACCTAATGAAGGTCTAATGGACTTGCTATAGTCTTGAAGATGCTATGGGGGAACATGAGGACACCATGCGGGAAGAGTACTCCCATAACATTTTGAAGCTTTTGAAAGAATTTTGATTATATATTTGACAATGCATAAATAAGGGGAAGGGGAATTAATACCCCAAGGTGATCCCTAGGCTATATATGTACAAATATTATCAAGGCTAGTGAGCCAGTATGGTCTTTAAGCCAATGTGGCTATGTATATATGTTTTGGGCTAGAGTTTCTATGTGTCATAATTAGGATAGAGAACATGCATGCTAAAAGGTCGGTGAGCCTACCATTGTAAATTATACTCAAACTTATACATTAATAAAATAAATCATGATTATAGATGAAGTATGATAGGATAATATGGGGGATAGGACATGAGAGGCAAAGGGGGCTGAGAGATTAAGGAAAGGGGCTAAGTCAAGGAAGCTTCCACCAAGAAATATATTAATATATTCCAAGTCATAAGTTATGGTTTTATCCTAGGTTCCTTAGTAAAGTGAAAGGGGCCATGAGTGCCTTGCACCACAAAAGTGCCATGCATATATAAACTTTGGGGCTCAGTGAAAAAGGGATTCATTATGTCCATTCTTGCCATTCCTATCATTGTATACAGATGGTAAGCTAAGGAGCCGCTAGAACCCTATATCTTTGTGAATCCTATGAAATCTCAAGTGGATTTGGGTGAACAACTCTCCATGGGTTTCCTTGAGGAAGGATAGAGCACCAGAGGATGAATTGTATGTGAGAGGTTTCCCTAGGTGTGACACCTAGAGGCTACTTAGAGATTCCATGCGAGTAGCTAAAGTTCCTAAAGCCATAGTTCTGAGGCTTCCTACCTAGCTTGTGTTGTCTTTGAAAGGAAAGTGGGAAAACTTGACGGATTGTAGAGTAGAGAGGGGGTACACTTGGATTGTGCATGCTAAGGAGGACAAGAGTGTGGTTGGAATTGCTATTGGAGTCTGGTGCTTTGGCCTAGCTATTGTTTGTTCTAACTATTATATTTAGTTGGCTTAGGTAGCCTTTGCCCAAGTTGAGTATAGTCCTAGCCCTTCTATAGTGAGCGAGCTAGACCAACAATGTATATGGCTAGTGGGAATATATAAGGTCTGCAACTAGTCGATATGTTTTTATATTATGTGTATAATGTGTTTTTATGTGCTTAACCCTACTATGCTTTGCATGTTAATAATTATGTATATATATGTTAGTATGATTGTATCACATGTTGTTGTGCTTACATGTTATTTCATAAGCAGGGTGTTTCGATATTAGTATTGGATTGGGCAATTTACAAAGAAGATGATGTAGGTTGAGATGAAATTTTAAAAATTCAATATATATAGAGGTTGAAGTTTTGCAACATATGCCTAGAAGTGAATCTAGGGTATATTACAAACTTCTATCACATATCAACATTACCCATCATCAAACCCAAAAGAAGCAACTTACTTTGGAATGAGTTCTTTCCACATTTTGACACAACAATCTTCTAGAGCCAAAATTGCATCAAACAAATGATTCGCTGGGGACTATTCCTCCCTCACAATAGAATAAGTACCATACATTTCAAGCCACATTGGTTCCATATAAGACTAAAAATAGAGTTATCTATGGTAAGAAAAGCATAAAAACATCGCATAAACATATACCCATATAAGCATGAGCAAATCTTTGCATATCTACACAAAAAAATTAATAAGCTTTTACCATAGCTTCACTGAGTCACTTTAACTATTGAATATATGCCTTCATAACTTCACACAAGCATAAATACTATCCAAATGAATAATGTCTATGGTTATTGAATTTTCATATGTAAAATAATGAAATACAATATAACTGTGAATATTTTGGCTAGGCTAAATTGGCCTTTATTCATACTATGTATTAAGGATTGTGTGAAGTAACAAATGATTGCTTTTGATATGTGCAATGTACAAAATAAAATGTAATGGTGTAAGACTTCAAAAATGTATTCATTCTTTGATGTTATATCTATTGACTAAATGTTGCATGTTATGATTGGCTAGTCATAGGATGAGACTTTCCCTTTATTCATTTTTGTACATTCACAAAAGTCCTCATGATCCATTGTGCATAAAGTCTCTTCAACATTGGAATTACCATCTGAAATTGCAAAATGCATTCAATTGAGTACATAGAAGTGTAAATTAAGTTTTTTTTTTTAAGTAGGCCATTGAACTTTATTTTGATACATGTCTCATTTTGAATAATTATATTATTGCATTGCATTAAAAATAATTAATGAAAGTGTCCAACCTGTAATTTATACAGAAATTAAATAATATAATGCTGCAAAATTAATGATACACATATTTTGTTTTAATTAGGTAGAAAATACCTTCTGGAACAGACAAATTTGGATATCACAGACAAATTTTACTCTTAATAACAAAACAAAATGAAGTTCAACAAACCTTCAATGTCAGGTCTAGGTTTAAAGGCAAGGCCCTGATACGCAGATACAAATACCCTGCATCCAGAGTTGTGGGTGCTGGAAGCTAACTCCATGTCTCTTCGCTTAAACTGTACACAGCTACATCCATACATCGACAAGATGTGAAGTATAAACAGTCCCCCACTCCTGCGCAATCAAACGAGTCATAACACGAAGTTTTCTGGAAATTTTCGCACAGTGATGGAGGCATCCTTGCGATCTCTTTCCAAAAGGAAGAGGGAGAGTTTGAGTGCTTGCAAAATTCCCACAAAATCACCTAAACAATCTTTCGGACAGTATACAGAGACGAACCCATCCTTCGGCCTATGCCTCCCAACAAGTAGAATCCGCTACTCGCAGGTCAGCAGCTTAGGCCAAATGGCGTCGCCGTTAGCTCCCCTCCAAAAGGAAGAGGAACCATCTTCCAAATTCTGGGGCAGGTATCCGGCGACCCTCGGGGACTTTTTAATTTCCACTATCTGTTCATCAATCCCATGCGACAAGCCCACAGCCACCACTTCGTTTGCTGAGTATCCAGCGCACAATGCTTTTGGTCGAAACGTTTTGTTAGGGATGAGACAGGAAATCAAGTGGCAGCAACTCCAATATTATTTTGAAACGATATTTATATGAAGTGAATAACAATGATTTTACAAGCATTTAGGTTTGATTGATGGCGTAGTTAATGATATATATATATTTTTTAATGAAGTTAATGATAATGATTTTAGAACCATTTAGGTTTGATTAATGGTGTAGCTAATGATATATTTTTAATTTGGAATGATAATTGATTAAAACTGAAGTTTTTTTGAATTTGGAATAATATTTATCTCAAAAGTGATAGAAGTTATTTGTTATTTGAAAAGAACTTGTATAGTTAATGATAATGGTTTAGTTAAGGTTACATTTTTCCCTTTGAATTTTAGGAAAGTGTGTAAAAAAATATTTGCAATGCATTAGGTTTTCATGGTGATGGCTTTAGTTAAGGTTTTATTTTTGGTATCTTTTTTTCAGCTAGGTTTTATTTTTTTTGATGGTTTACTCATTGGTCGAGCTCGGGTTTGAGGGACGAGGTTTCACTCGGGTTGTTTTATTCCCCTCATGCAATTTTTTGGCATGGTCGTGACGTTTCTGAGCTCCATAGCATTTGTCTCTCCCCAGGTTGACTTTTGATTCTCTTTCTAACATTTTCCATCCATTGGTCCCATATATGGAGGATATCCGCGTGGACAACTCGGATGATCCTCTAAATGGGGAGTGCATTTTTGTTGTGTTTGTTGATAATTTGGGTGATGGTGTGGTTCCGAAGTGTGGGTTTTTGGTCATAGAAAGTTGTGGGTCGCTTTCGCGGATTTTTTACTTTCGTGTGGCAGGTCTTCACGAGCACCCTTTTTGCTCTAGCTCTAACCTAGCTATTCTAGTGATCTCAAGGGTTGGATATTTTTTTCATGAGTGTGTGAGGGTTTTAGTTTGCAATGGTTCCTTAGTCTCGATTTTGGCTCCGTTATCTTTTCCATTTCCCTTTCTTTTGTTGTCCCTTGTGAATCCTTTCTATGTTAGGGTTTATCCTGAGGTTTTTTTGGGGGCTTATGTTATTCATTCCTCAGTACCCACGCTTCTCAGTCTCTCATCTCTTGTGGGTACGTTTTGAGGGGTCTTATTGCCCCACTTTTTAATGGGTGTTTCTCATCTTGCTCGATCGGGTCAGTGGGCTTGCCTCCTTTCTCTCGTGTTCATATCTTTGATGTAGGCTTTATGGGTTCCATATTGGAAGGGGCTCTTTTAGGGTTTCTGCACCCTAGCAACCACGTCTCAAATTTCTATCAGATTTAAGAGGGTCTTCTATCGTGGGTTCCTAGTGATCCTTAATCCTCTAGGATTCTGACTCCTAAAATTTTGGCATCCTCTTGTCCATCGCTTTCTTTCAAGAGGAAGAATGCTTATGTTGAAGAAAAGAAGGGTCATCTACCTATGGTATTAGCATGGGGACTTCACTCAATGAACCTCTCACATATCATGTGTGTTCGTGGCATACTAAACAATGCCCCTAATTTGACCACATATTTGAAAATACCTCTAAAAATCACATTATTTAACTCCCTACCAATACGAACCCAATACATATTCCCAATTTCAAAAACCCCTACTTTCATTAGATATCGTAGGTATCCATTTTGTCATTTACCCCTTTATATTTTTCATTAAATTTGAGCCCCATTTTTTATACCTACCAATATAAAACCCCTTTACCCCCTATATATCCCCCAATATATTGTCATTTTTCCTCAATATATATCCCCCAATATGAACCCACGTTGTATGGTATTGCTCCCCCAGTGAACCCCCATGGGTATTGGGCGCTGACATTGTGATGCACCAGGTAGTCAAGATGAGTGAACTAGCTTTGGTGGGGTGTGCTAGAGGGTTTTGCTACAATTGTAAATCTCTCAATGACCAAGTTCACAAGGAATGGAGGAAATAGCTCTCAATTCTATCATCCATTAAGGTGTTTGTGTGTGACGGGTTCATCTTTTTCTTCTCCTCCCATGAAGAGGTTAAGTGGGTTATGGACAACCATTAGTGCATTAACCCATTCCCTCTTCTTCTCAAGAATCGATCTCCTTTGTTCAACCTTGCTAGGGGAACGATGGATAAAGCTCCCATTTGGTTTAGGTTACCGGGTCTAAAGGTATAATTTTGTTCAGAACAAGCCCTTGCAGAGATTAGCAATCCCCTTAGGGATTACTTAAAGATGGATATGTCCTTCACTGAAATAGAGGCGATCAAAGTGGTGAGGGTTCTTACAAGTTTGGACATTCAAGAAGGCCTTTGGAGTGATATTTTTCTCACCCTTAATGGTTCCTCTTCATAATTACCACTGGATTACAAGGGATCCCATTTCGTTTTCAGTGTTATCATGCCCATGGTCATATTGTAGTAAATTGTACACTAGCATTTCATGGAAGGAAGGGTGAGGCTAATTGGGATTCAAGAATATACAAGTATTCATTCCAAACTTCTTAGGTGGAGGTTTCTCCTGCATATCTACCTAAAGCTCCTATGGTGGCTTAAGCTACCCCAGTTGCCTCCTCGGACCTGGTTGTCCCACTTTCTGTTACAACTTCATGAGTTATTGATCATATGACAAATGGTCTTTGCACTAATAGGGTATTGGAGCATTTGGCTACTTCGTTAATTGTGCCTTCTCCAGGTATTATTGTTTCCACTCCCTCTCTTGCCTTTATTGTTATTTTTTCCATTGTTTTTGGGATTGATTTGGATGCTCTTGGTTAGAAAACACTTGTAAACATTGATGAGTGGATCCATTAGGCTCAACCATTTTGAAGTCAATCCTAGGAATCTTTCTTGTCGTTTCCATTGACAGGATTGACCACCCTTCACTTGTGGCATCTTTTGATGGGGATTCCTCGAAATCTAGTTCTCAAGGCCCTCGTTATCACCTCCTATCTCACCATCCCTCCTCGTTAAACAATAGATTTCATAGGGGTCTATGCCATAATCCTATGATTGTACTAGGCCACAAGGGCAGGGAAAATTTTAAGAATGAAAAATTATCTTGAAGTTTAAAAACATTGGTGAATCTCACTAGTCCCTAGTATGCAAACTATAAAAATTGTATTGATGTATTTGTAAAACTTTTCAAATTTATAATGATTTTATATATACTCTCTATATAATGTTGGCAATTGTTAAGCTAAAATGATTTTATATTGTAAAATTTGGGCGAATCATTTTTCTAAAAGATGGAAATTGACGAATCTTGTTTTTGGAAAAATCATGGGAAATTAGCCCACCGTGAATATTAGCCCCTAAAATTTTCCATGCACAAGGGTAGGGATAGGAAAACAAATTTTTCCAAGGCCCAAAATATAGTGGTGTTGGAAAGAGCTTCTAGTAAACAACATTCGATTGAAGGGGTCTTTAGAGCATTGCATACCCCCTTAGTTGTGTCTTCATGTCCTTTTCTTCCTAAATTGCAGGGGCCTAGCCAACACTTTAAAACAACAAACTTTGCATATATTAGTTTTTACCAATCATGTTTCATTGTTACTCCTTCAACAAACTATGGGGAAGGAGGTCTTTATCATGACTTGCCTTAAAAAATAAAAAATTGGGTGGGAATTCTCTTGTCTAGATGCCACTGGTCACTCTGGGAGTTTGGAAGCAAGCCAGAATCCTCATTATATCGAACTAATCAACTCTTGGGGAATGGTTTCAAGCTTGGGAATATGGCACAAGGGTGAACGGCTGAAGAGAGATTTGGCTCAGCCATTCTACGGTCAAACGTGGAAGTCCCATCCCCAGTTTGGATTTTGCATCATTAATGAAAGGGTATTTTTCCTTGTATTTCTATGAGAATTTTGATGGATTATATGTGGTCTATATGATTGTACTTTCATGAGTATTTTTGCTGCTATTATGTTCATTATGTATGTGTTTTATGACAACATCCATGAGTGGATCTTATCATGTTTTTACTTGTAATTGAATGATCAATGTATATCTATGACCTAATGGATGGAATGGTAGTTGATGTGTTGCGGAATCAATGGTTCTTAGAGATTCTCAGCTAAGTATGAGACCCATATGCTCATAATTGTGAATTACACCTGTAGGTTACACACTTGCAATATGTTTGACGAAATGCTTGTCATGGCTAGTAGGGGTCCAACCAAGGTCTTGAACAAGTATTTGTTTTAGTACTGTCATTTCCATGCTATTTTATTGATTTGCAAAGATGGTTCAATTTTGGGCAGTGACCTGGGCTTTGGGCTTGAAAAAGTGGCTCAAATCCTAGAGTCACTGGCATAGCACTGACAATTTTGGTCTCTAGTCGCTGGCAAGCAAGCCTGTGGGAGCGACTTTGGGTTTCTTGTCGCCCTCATGTCGATAGCATGGGAGCAACTAAGCCTTAAATTGTCTAAAAGCTCAGTGGGACCCCAAGGCAAGTTGTCCTAAAGTATTGGATTGGTTCTTGAGGGTCATGTAGCTAATGTTTAATGTTTGTATGGTGTGTTTCCGTTGGTTCCACTTCCTTAATGAGACTTAGGAGGTTAAGTCATATCATAGTGGCCTCTTGTCACATGTTTACCTCGGCTAGACAGTTGCTTGGGTAGATGTGGGAGGAGGTTTCCTCCTGGAAGAATTTTGATCCCTTAATTGGCTCTTCTGTGGCTAAATAGATTGTGTTCAGTCTCAAAGCTGTCAAACATGCTATGATCTCATGATCAGAGGATTCATTGCAAATCAAGGCTATTAAAGAGGCTCTCAAAGACATCTCTAAGGACGAGGGGGAGGGCTTTAAATGAGAGGAAGCAAAAGCCAAAATTTGTGTTTTGGAAGGCCATATAAGACCATTGTTAAATGACTAAGAGGTTGCCTACCATCTTAAAAGTCAGATTTTTTGGCTTGAGGCAAGGACGAGAACTCCAAATTCTTTCAAAACTACACAAAAGGTAGAAGAATGGGCAACACCATTTGGAAGCTAAAATATCATGAAGACAATTTCATTTGATCTTTTGAAGATCTAGAAAACTTAGGTGTTTCACATTTTAGAGGCCTTTTCAAGTCACCACAAGGTACCTCTATTGTTGAAGTCATTAGGACAACTATGTTCTTTCCTTGTTATGCTTTTGAAGCCAACAATGAACACTTGATGGTAGTGGTCACCAAAGATGAACTTACGATAATTTTATCTAGTTTTTAGAAGGACAAAATTATGGGCTCAAATGGTTGGTTGGTTGAGTTATTCATTGGTCCATTTGATATCATTAGTGTTTATCTTCTTAGGGTGGTTGAGGAATTGAGAGCTACAGGCGGGATACAACAGTTCTTTAAATCCACCTTTATTGCATTGATCCCCAAGGTGGACTCTCTTGTCTCTTTCGATGACTTCTGCTCTACTTCCCCTTGGAACTACATTTTACAAAGTAATTGCAAAAGTCATTTCCCATAGGCTAAAGCCCATTTTTTCCAATGTGATCTCTAGGGAACAATTTGCATTTTTATAGGGGAGAAGGTACATGAGGCCATTGGGGTGGCTCAAGAAGGACTTGATCCAGGAGGATCCTTGAAATGCTCAAAGTTCAAAATTTTGAGATTCTCATGAAACTAGCGCCAAGTCGAAGAGATCATCATGTTGATTCCGGCAGTATATTCAGTTTTGAAAATGGCCTCCGCATGAGGGAGAAAATGTGTTCTGAAGTTTTTCTCCAACAGGTAAAAAAATTTGGTGAGAGCGGGCCAAGTGGAAGTTTCTTAGAAGGACACATGGCAGCCAACACAGGTCAAAGTCAACGCATGTCACAGTCAAAGTGAATAGGTCAGAGCTCAAATTGGCAGGGTTTGGGTCAAACCCACAACCTCCCATACAACATTACAAAATAGATTTAGCCCACGGGCTTGTATTTATATAGTATTGGCACAAATATATATACATATGTGTGTGTGTGTGTGTGTGTGTGTGTGTGTGTGTGTGTGTGTGTTTTATTGTAATGGTACCTAGGGGTAGGGGTTGGCGGAGCCTGCCAACCTGGCGGCCCCGCCAAACCCATGGATATTGTTATTGCGCTATTAGACAGGGTCCAAAGTTAGCATGATATAGTTTCCAATCAGGGCGTTGCAACCATTAATTTAATCCAAAGTTAAACTATTGTTACAACAAATTCCACGGGGTTGTGCCACAATGTATAGCCACTAGTCTGTTGATAAACCATATTCTATGTTTCATTGTTGGTCCAATGACATGATATGTCACAGGCGAAGTTTCTGTCGGTTGAGATATGCCATTTCAAACCTGCAGTTTCAACCAAACGCCATGGGAAGTATAAAGTGTTAACACATGGTGCCATGGGGAAAAACACCGCCGGTCCTATGATTTTTGTATACTATGTTTATATGTATGTAAAACCATACTTGTTATATGGCGCACAACGTATGCCTATATAAAATATTTTGAATATTTGTATTGATAATACATTATAACAACATGCCAAGTTTGTAATGCAAATCACAGGAGGCCTGCGGGTTTGACCTCACGACCTATAAAATACTTTCACTGCGTCGAAGGCCAGGGATTTGTAATGTGAAGCCTAAGTTATGTGTGCCTGTAAATGCCTTTTTGGGTATAACGTGGCCAATATTGGGCCTTTTTGAAATTTGTAAGTTGTGTTGGAGAGCTGAGCCAGAGGCCTATCAGTTTACAGTAGTCATTGATGCTTGTGTGCATAGTCTAGAATGACGAAATTTGATGTAGAGAGACTTACGAGCATTTTTAATACAATGGAAGCCCACTTGGAAGTGGACCCAAAGATGTAGTACAGAAGAGACGAACTCCGTCATCAAAGTTTTATGTGTTTACTTCTTTTCTTTCTGTTGTTCATTCTCATTTTCCAATTTCAAGTTTATGTTTAAGACACTTAAAAATCAATTTATCTCATTCATTCACATAAAAACAACCTTAGTTAATATTTGAATAAATTGAGGAAATAGTAAATCCTATATTTTGAGATCATAGCCTGAAGATGCATCACTTAAATGGGGCTATTATAAAAATAGTGTTGGCATTGTTGTCATTGATAGCAAAGGAACAACAAAGGAGAAACAACAAGTGATATGACATTGTCGGTGTTGTTTGATTGCTTGGCAAAGGAGCACCAACAAGAGAACTGAGATATATCAATGGGCAAAAGAGTAGCAAAGGAAAAGGAGCATCAAAGGAGTAGCAACAGTGGTGTGATGCTATGGCTATATTATTTTTGATGGTAGGTTTGCTATGACTATGAGCAACAAAGCATGTTTGATAGTTTTGGTGCTTAATGCTTGTGATTTTGTGAGATGCACTATGCAGCAAAGATTAGTGTTGAAGATGTACAAGGCAAGGCATGGATACTTGGTGTAATGCTTATGTTAATGGAATTTCTATGTGTCTTTGCATATGACATTGGAGATATGTTCTACAGCTTGATTTGAAGGTTGATGAATGATGTAAGGTTGATTAATGTATGATGTTGATACTTGGTATGCTTGATAACTTGTATGCTTGAGAGCAGAAGAAAGGGGCATTAGGGAAACTATGTTCTTTCCTCGTTATTCTTTCGAAGCCGAAAACGAACACTTGATTCCAGTAGTCACCAAAGATGAACTTTTGATATTTTTATCTAGTTTTCAGTAGGACAAAATTTTGGGCTCGAATGGTTGGTTGGTTGAGTTCTTCATTGGTCTATTTCATATCATTAGTGTTGATCTTCTTAGGGTGGTTGAGGAATCCAAAGCTACAAGTAGGATCCACCATTCATTTAACACTACATTTATTGCATTGATCCCCAAGGTGGACTCTCTTATCTCTTTCGATGACTTCCGCCCTATTTCCCTTTGGAATTGCATTTTACAAAGTCATTTCAAAAGTCATTTCCCATAGGCTAAAGCCCATTCTCTCCAATGTGATCTCTAGGGAATAAATTGCATTTTTATAGGAGCAGATACATGAGGTCATTTGGGTGGCTTAGGAATGACTCCATAACTTGGAGATTCATCACTTAAAAGGGGCTATTGTGACATGAGGCCATTGGGGTGGCTTAGGAATGACTCCATAACTTGAAGATTCATCACTTAAAAGGGGCTATTGTGAAAATAGTGGCAGCATTGTTGTCATTGATGACAAAGGAACAACAAAGGAGTAACAACAAGAGATATGGCATTGTCAGTGTTGTTTGATGGCTTGGAAAAGGAGCAACAACAAGAGAAAAGAGATATAGCATTGGGCAAAAGAGTAGCAAAGGAGTAGCAAGAGTGGTGTGATGCTATGGTTATATTATTTGTGATGGCAGGCCTGCTATGACTATGAGAAGCAATGCATGTTTGATACTTTTGGTGTTTGATGCTTGTGGCTTTGTGAGATGCACCATGTAGTATTGTTGAAGATGTACAAGGAAAGGCATGGATGCTTGTTGTAATGTTTGATGAATAGAAATTCTATGTGTCTTTGCATATGGCATTGAAGATATGTTCTACAATTTGATTTGAAGGTTGATGAACGATGTAAGGTTGATTAATATATGATGTTGATACTTGGTATGCTTTATAACTTGTATGCTTGAGAGCAAGAGAAAGGGGCAACAAAGTATGATGGCACAATTTATGTATGCATAGTTGAATAGGTAATGTAGATGGCATGCTTGTGTTGATACAGGCTATGTTAATCAGATTGTTGAGATTGTGATTTTGAAGTATGCTTGTTATAGTTGTGATGCTTTTGATGCTTGGAGATGTCAATGAGATGGTGAGATATGTTGGCTTGCTTATGTTCGTATATGCATATGATGATTGAACTGAGATGTTTCGATGCAAGGAAAAGGAAAAGGTATAATGAAAAAAATAAATGAAAATGCATGATGAATGTTGTTATGCTTGTAATGTTGTGAGGTATGTTATAAAGGCTATCACTATTATGTTTGTTAATCTAATCATTCTATGTGGCTGAAAACAATATTTGGTGAATCATTTACTTTATTCTAATATTGAATATCCCAAAAGATGTGAGACTAATGTGTGGAATGCAAAGAGAAAAGCCTTTTCACTTCATATTCATGTTTTGAATACCAACAACCATCAAAGCTTGTTTATAAAAATGTATGAGGTTGCAAGGAAAGGTTGTTAGACAGTTAGAGAGTATGTGAGTTGATTTGAGTTGTCTATTTTACCTAACACATATAGAGAAGATGTGAAGCATATTTGAGGAGAATAAGAAGAAGGAACAAAGATGAAGGTATGCAGATTTATAGACCATGTAACCCACACATTATTGTTTCTTGTTTGTATCATGAGATAGTAGGTTGGAGCTTGTTAAGCTAGGGGCCTCTATTGAGGTAGTAGCCTCCTATAGGTTGGAGCCTACAAAAAAATTAGATGTAATAAGATAGTAGGATCTTGCCTTCTCATCACAATCACAAAATGGTAGTTTTCTCCCTTTACGGTTTCCACTTATATTTGGTGTCCATATGTGTTGTTGTTATGTGCGGATGTAATGTTTTGGCTTAGTTATTACTTGTCGTTCACACATTAAATTTGTTGTTCATTATGTGTTAATATTCTCATTTAATGTTTCAACTAATCATTTAAAAGGAAAGAATTTTAAAATCCATGAATGTACTAAACTGATTCACCTAGTTTAGTCAAGCTTTTATCAATTGGTATTAGAGCAAGTTCCTTTTGTGTAAGCCTACCAACTAGAAAGTAGATTTGGTTGATTCATGGACTATCAAAGCATACATCTTATTACTATAGAAAACTTATCTGAATGGAGAGATAAGGTAAAATTTGAGTTGATATCTTATGGACATGGTGTATGTAAGCTAGTATGTGATTGCTACTATAAACACTCCCCCTCTAAGCAAGAATAATAGTGGAATGCTCAGGAAAAATGTCTAATGTATAATAAGCTTCACAACAAGGATCTTGAGGTAGTAATAGATTTAAATTCTGCAAAAGAAATTTGGGAAATGTTACAACTCATGCATGAAGGCAACACTACACTAGTAGCAACACTATTGAAAAGGAGAAAAAAATGAAAAGGAATAAAAATTCACGTCAAAAGTAAAGTGTTCAATCAAACGAATAGAAATGTATGTGAAGAAAATTTAGTTGAAGAACAATCTAAGCTTGACTTAATCTTAGCTGAAATAGAACGACTAAGGAATGAGAAGAGGGAACATAAGAAACTGTTGAAGATATGTGATGAAAAGAGAACATAAATTAAATGAAGAAATTATTAGCCTAAGGAAATAGCTTGAAGAGGCAAGGAGAATAAACATAGTTACCGATCAAACGAGAAAGTGAACTGGTACCCATTTTTTTGAGGTAGAAAAAAGTCACCCAATTTTGGA
Source organism: Pinus taeda (assembly GCA_000404065.3). Lineage (NCBI taxonomy): Eukaryota > Viridiplantae > Streptophyta > Pinopsida > Pinales > Pinaceae > Pinus > Pinus taeda. The sequence continues at coordinate 116,468 of APFE031151089.1, forward strand.
AAGTGGTGATGCCAAAATACACTTTTTTTTTAGCATATTTTTGGCACTTTAAATTTTCTTATGTATCAAGTATGAGCATTTTTTTTTTAAGGTTAATGATTTTCATGCTGATTTTGAAAAGTGTTGATGCAGCATCAACACATTTTTTTAAATGTTAGAAATTTTCATGCTGATTTTGAAAAGTGTTGATGTAGCATCAACATATTTTTTTAGAGGGCTTATTTTTGAAACTTCTAAATTTTTTTATGTATCTAGTGTGAACATTTTTTTTTTGTTAGTGATTTTCATCTTGATTTTGAAAAGTGCAATGAGCATCAACCCTTTTTGTTTAGAGGGCTTAGTCTTTTACACTTTAAATTTTATAATGAATTAAGTGTGGATGGTTTTTTTTTTAATGTTGATGATTTTCGTGTTAGTAATAAACATAATAATAATATAATAATATAATAATAATAATAAATGACAAAAAAAAATCAAATACAAAAAATATATATAAAAACAAAAAACCTATAAAAATACAAAAAAAAACATAAAACATAAAGCATGACAAAATAAAAATAATAAAAACATGTTAGTAAAAAAAACATAACAAAAAAAAAAAACATAAAAATAAAAAAACATAAAACATAAAACATGTGGCACGTTGAGTGACAGCAAGGTGGCAGACCAAGCGGCGAACACATGGCATCAAGGTGGCGGCTAGGGACGTGGCAACAACGGAGGGTGCTCCTCGAAAATGACGCATCTGTACTCATCCATGTCGCCACTTGCCAGCAGCGAAGTCTTCGTGTTGCCAGCCTGCAACTCCGGTTGTTCTTCCTTGATGATGCAATAATATTCGTCTATGACCCAGTTCATCTGCAGAGCTGCTTGCACTTCCTTCCCTGCGCGTCTGGTCTGTTGTTCCTGACTCCCCTCCTCTGCACCCTAAAAACTTGTCTGAGCCAGTTCCATTTTGGCCTTGGTTTGGCTGCTCCCTGCAATGGTGCTTCCACCACGATCAATGTTCGAGAGCCCCATTGCTTTGGTGCGACCATCTCTCATTTCTCCTTGTTCCTCGGTTGCCATGCGTTGACCTCCAACCTCAAAATCTTGTGCTTCAGAATTTTTCTTTTCCTCATGAAAGCTAATGGTGATGGTGGCAGTGATGAGGGGTTGGTTCAGGGTGGAGCAAAAGGTGAATTGGGTATTTTGGGAATGCAGTTGGGGAGCTGGTGGAGTGCTTCTAAGAGATGGGCTAGAAGTGGAGGGGAAGCTGCTAGGAGGTGTAGCAGAGGCCACCGAGTGGAAGCGACCTCTTCCACTATGCGTATTTGGGTAGCGACCAATATTCTGCTCAGCCAGAGAGGAAGTGGTCTTTGAAGCAGAAGAGCGTTAGGAGCGACTCAGGCTCCCTCGGTTCCCACCCCTACGACTGCGCATCCTATGGCGCACCATGTTGTCCGCGATTGGAGGCGAGTTTCTATCATAATTGGGCACAATGGGATGCAGCGTCGCAGTGGAGCTAACAGGCAATTCAACAGAGGGATGAGCAACCAGTGCCGAAGGAATGAGAAATTGAAAATTTAGGCTGTGGGTGAAGTGGATACCCGAGCCAAAATTGATGCAGTAATAAAGATTACAACGTCTCTCAGTGGTTGTGTGGGTGCTGGGTGCCACCATTGCATGAGGACAGAGGCATTGCAGGGGTTGAGATTGCAGGGGAGGAATGGCAGGAGCAGAGGTGGTATTTTCCCAAAAGTTCATCGTTACCTTGAGCCAAGGTTGATGGCGGTTAACAGAGCAATGGCGGCTCTTACTTGAGGTGCATTTATGGCGATGGTTAATGCCATTTTTGGACCACTATGCTGCCCTGCAGGGGGCCATGTGATCTTGCCACACGCCAACCCAGTTGGCAGCCACCTCACCATCCTCCATTGTCACCCGCATCTGGGAGTGATATTTTATCTTTAATGTTATGGCTGACAACAATTATAAATATTTTTTCTTAGCACCATCCTTGAAAATTGTTGGAATTTTAAGGTTTTTCAAAGAAGTGATATTTTAAATTTAATGTCATGCTTAAAAATATTTGGATTTTTAAGGGTTTTCAAAGATGTGATATTTTATCATTAATGTCATGCTTGAAAATCATTGGAAATTTAAAATTTTTGGGAGTCACAATATTTTGTTTTTAATGTCATTACTAAAAAGCGTTGAAAAAAAAATCGTTATTCTAGCATCAACACTTTTCGATTTCAAGTTGTTTTTTGCACCAAACAAAATGAATTTTATTGTTTTTTAATGTTATTTTTTAAAAATATTGAAAATTTACTCTATTAAAAAAAAACATTATTCTAGCATCAACACTTTTCAATTTGAAGGTGTTTTTTTATTTTTTAAGGCTCGAGTACCTGTTTTGAGGCAATAGTTCCCGTTTGATCAGTAACTATGTTAATAGAGAAGTTGATGAGTAATCAATTGAAGAAGAGGGATCTATAGTGTAAAAGATTAGACGCTTAGACTAGAAGTGAAATAGATGAAAATAATAAATTGTGTAAAAAGCTAGAAGAGGATATTTCCTCCATGAATAACTTGGAAAAGGTAGCCATTAAATATAATAAAACAACATCAAAAAGACAAATAGAAGAATAAGAAAACAAAAATAAGCATCAACATCAAGAGCCAAAGAATGAGATGAAGAAATGGTCCTTTACAAAATGGTCAATTGCTTCGTGAGATGAATTGAAAAAATTTGGAAGATCCCAAAGGAAATTCTTTAATGGTTTGAAAGATATAAAATGTTTTCCTTGCCATGAACCTTGACATGTTGCAACACAATGTAAGACAAAGCAAATCAATCTTAATCAACATAGCATATGGAAAACAAGAAGACTCACTCAAGCAAACAAGCAAAGAACACAATCATCTACCACTTACACAAATCATTTGTATGGTTATTGTTATTTATGTAATGGATTTGGACACAAAACTATTGAATGCAAAATGTATGAAAATAAAAATATGGGCATAAGAAAATACTCAACATTTCCTCCATTTCTTGGACACACAAAATGTATGTGTGTGATAACTTTGGGGACAAAGACAAATTTTGCAAGCTACAGTATACCTTAAAGAGCTCTAAAAAGAAGACATAAGACATAAATGACACATCAAACAATGAAGAAAATGCAAACAATAGAGACAATATATTAAAGTGTGGAAAAGGAAGAAAAAAGAGTGGCATGGGACTTTAATAACCAAGTGAAATTAGCATGGCCTAAGGGGGAGATGAAATGAAGAACTTGGCCTATGTTACAGAAACATCATTGCCTTAGAAGAGAGAAGCAATATGTGAGGATTAAATTTGTGTATGAGATGAAACAAACCCTAATCAAGGTATTAAGGACATTGATAGGATAGTAAAAGCTTTTTTTTTTAGCCAAAATCTTTGAAGGAGAGAGTAGTATTGAAGAATTCATCCAAAGAATAGCTAACATCACCACCAAACAAAGTCAAAATGTCACTTATACAAGGAAGAAAACAACTCAACAAACAATTAGAATTGTGGTTTTCTTTATGACACTTCAAAGGCATTCGATATGATGCATTTTTAGTCCTTCAATAATAATATCCAACCATATACATCTGAGGAGAAGGTATATTTGTGCTTGAGATATGGGAATTTAAAAGTTAAGGAAAATACAATGTCATTGTATTGAAGGAGGGAAATCATAAAGATATCAACTCTTCATTCTTCCTTCCATGAATCTTAGTGGGATGATGCTTAGGAAGCAAAGACATGTTGCTAGGAAAATAAAATCAACATTCCAATCATGAAATTAAAATATTTGAGATCAATAAATGGATATGGGGAAACCAGACTCTCATGAAAATAGTCATAATGGACCATAAATTGTTAATAAAGAAGATCAAAATTATGAGGAAGCCAACTTCTGCAATGAAAAATACCATATGTGTCAAGAATGGCCTCATTAATGAAGAGAACGAGGATGTATATGAAAATAATAATGCCTTAGTTGATATTGTCAAAATATCAGCTCACAATTGTGATGGAATGAATCATCCAACCAATTTATCTTCATTTGAAGAACATGTATCAAATATGTCAGAAAGCAGATTACATGTGCATGGAAGTGCAAGGGAGCAGTGAATGATGTGCTTCTTGACATAAAGGAAGCTAGAAATAAGAAGGATAAGCCATGTCTTTTGACAATAGAAATAAAAGCAAAGAGGAAATTATCTATATCGATGGCAGATAAGACATACATATTGTAGAAAATGAAATAGTTGCAAATACATGCATTGAATATATGCAAATGAAAGTAAAGCCAAACCCTAAAAAATCAAGAATATTGTGAGTGGACTATAAGATAAAACTCAAAAACTAAACAAACACTCCAACAAGAAAATGGCAACCCAAAGAAAGTTGAACACTCAACAACATACCTATTTGTAATACTAATGGAATGAATGGTGGAAGGAATGGTAACATGGAGAATAGTAACAACCATGAGATAAGAAGTATAATTATGGCTATTTAGAAATAACAAAAGAAAAAATGGGAGCAAAGATGGCAAGAGACATAGAGGCATATAATGAATGTTGTGCATATAAATTAATTGGACAAAGCCATATCCTATGTGTTTGTTATAATAATCTTAGCTTTATATTGTTCAACATCATTTGATATTAATATTATTGGTAATTCTCTGAAGCAGCATTACAAATTCTATCGGATTCTATTGGCATATGAAAGAATATAATGACCATATATTTTGAATTTCTAATTAAATTAATTATTGTATGGTGTGTTACACATGAATTAGGGTTTTGTGCCATAATCTAGTCCATGACCATTGGTAATATAGATGGTGCACATTATAAAGCGCCAATATAAATAATAATAAAAATGGTGTGTAGATAATAAATACAAATAGTGCGCGTTACAAATGATTGTTGGCAACTCACTCACAGGTCAGTTCAGATTTGATAAAGGGAAAATCACATTGTAATGGATTAATTCAGAGGTAATAGGGCATTGGTACAGAAGAACGGGAACAAAGGTCTATTGATCAAAATCAAGAAGTTGAAGAAAAAAGATGTTGAAGCTATATACGCAGGTTCACCTTGTCAAAGCAGTGTATACACACGGGTTAACAGAACAAAAAGAATGTATACGTATGCACACACTTTCATAAGAGGAAAATCACATATGGGTTGGAAAATCAAGGAAATTCAAGATTAAAGAATACCAAAAGTCAATACCATGGTATTAGCCCACAATATTGATTAAAGAATACCAAAAGTCAATACCATGGTATTAGCCCACAATATTGAGTAAAGTAACGATTATTTGATCCCGCCCAAGAATACCACAATTTATAAGTGTCGTTTTGGTCCGAGGTATTGAGAAAGACCAAAAACTATATAAGGAGGAAAAGATTAAAGGGTCAGGTGTGCAAGTGAAAAGGGTTTCTCAGGAATACTTCTATCTGAACTATATTTTATGTTGCATGGGCTATGATTATGATATAATCTGAAATATTGTGTGCACATTGAATTCAATGTTGGATCAGGATCATGAGACCTGAAATGGCTTATCATTGAATGATCTAATATCGATTAGGTTAAATTTGATTGCTTACACATGTTTAATTCTTTAAATGTCATGATCCAAGTATGTTTGAAATCTAGAATAATAACGAAGTTGTAAGTTAGTATTTGCAGATCTACATGCTGGTTCGCCTTGGTAAAGGCGTGTATACTCACTGGTTCGAAACTTCCAAGTAGCGTATACAAAAGAAAAGCTTGTTATTCAGAAATAGCTGATCTATCTTATCAGTGTTGCCGGTTTACTAATGTCTGCCAATGATGTCTTCTTAGATCTGAAAATAGAACAAAATGCATAAGGAGATTGAGTCTGATTGATTGATTGATTAAGTGAGAAGGATGATCTTTACTGACTGTAGATCTTTGTAATTTGACAGTAGATGTTCAGAATATTACTAGTTGGTACAGATTTAATTCATAAGTTTTTATGATTTAGTAGTTTTGGAGGTATACGTGGGTTTGGTTAAAGGAAGTGGCATATACACGCGAGTTGAGTTCATTAAAGTAGCATATTCATTCTTATGTATGATTTTTGAGGTTGCAGCTGGTTTTGAATGATGATGAAGGTTTTTGGGTTCAGCACAGTGTTTTGGTGAAGTGATCTCACTATTCAGATTGATTGATTGTTGCTTGATGCAGTTATTATTATAGAGTTTGAGCTTCAAAGTTTCTAATAGGTCCAGCGTGAAAATTTGATAAAACAAAGCCTACATATTGTGTTGTTGAATACCAAGAGCATTCAGTTTAAAAAATTATGAAACGTAGTAGCTTTCTTTAGGCAGGCGCCTACATACTAGTAAACATATTGGCTAGTACAAGAGCTAGGAAGCTGTAGCTCCCTTCAAGTAAAAGTTGTACTGGTATGAATCTGCACCAGTACAAGATTGTAAACACATGATGAATTAACTAAATCATAAGTTCTCTAAGTATAAGCTAGCACAAGTTCACTTCAATAAAGTGACATATATAAACCTGATTGGGAAATGAAAATTTATTGAATCGTAATCATTTCCAACAATAATAATACAAAAATTGAGTAGAGTACAAATTATGCTAGCAGTTTTGGAGTAGCATTGAGCGATAATATTACCATGATTTTAATGTCAGCTTTAAATATTCTGAAGCTGTGTGATAATATTACCATGACTTTAATGCCAGCTTTAAATATTCTGAAGTTGTGTTATTCACCAACATGGTTTCAATGCGAGCGTGGTTTTATTTACTAGCGTCATTTTAGCGACAACGCTAATATTATAAAGTTGTGCTATTTACCAGCGTTATCTAAATGGTGCATAGATTTATCATTACTAGCATTAATGTTTGGAGCAACGTTGAAATAATAATGTGATATATATTGCAAATGGTTTAATATATATTTGGAGCGGCTTTGATACAATTGGAGCATGGCTTAATACATTGTAGTTAAACAACGTTTATACATTGGCAACATTTTTACTGTGTTGTTTTGTCTTTTTTATGGTGGAGATCACGCGGGTGACATGGGTAACAAACCCTTATTAGGTATCAGATGGCATGGTCTCAAACATTCATACATATGAACAATGTTAATTATTATAACGATATGCCAACAACTTCCATTATTATATCAATATGCAATTTCCAACAACTTTTTTCATTGGAGCAATGTTGATTCCTCTTGGAGCAGTGTTAATTCATTCTTAATACAAAATCTTGGAGCAATGATAACATTTTATTGCCAGCATCGTTTTTCATTGGAGCAAGCATGGTGGAGACGAGTATAATCGCAGTATTCAAGCATTGAAGCAACATTAATATGAAGTAACATTGGTTTATAAACAACGTTAATTGCCTTGGAGCATAGTTTATATTGGCACATCGCTGGAGCATGGTTTATATTGGCACCATTCTTAAACAACGTTTAATTCCAACAACATATATCATTACTTTGGATATGCATTGGATACATAGTTATAGTGCATTTGGAGATAGTTAAATATTATTCGTTCGTTGCCACAGCATTGGATATAGTTTACATATTTTACAATGTTAGTTGGAGCTGCGTTGATTTAACTAATATCCAATGCGTTCTTGCAATGTGTTACAAAGTGTTCTTGCAATGTGTTACAAAGTGTTCTCCCTGTTATCACTCAGGTTGTCCCTTGGCTCCTTTAAGGGATACGGCCGAGGTAACCACAGACCAAGCTTTGGACTACCGGTCCTAGCCTACCAGCAATCAGAGAGGGCTCTCTCTTTGGGATTTAGCTTTGTTTAGGGAATGATTTCAGGCTAGATATGATGCACATGGGTTTTTGTTTGAGTTTGGCAGGATGGTTGATCTACTTAGACAGAGTTGGCATGCGAGGAGTAAGAAGTTTAGAGCATTGGGCATGGAGTCAAGGATATGGACTGAAGGGTGTATTTCTTTAATAGAAGAGGGAACTATAGAGCATAATAGTCAAACACGAAATAATATCAGGCTTAAATGAGGATGAAACGGATGTTAGGGAATGAAAGACAGCTAAGTAGTTTTCATTATGCTAACAAAGGGAACGTGACTGAACATTATATAGGAGCAATTAAGAAATTCCTAAGCAATATTCATAGGAGTTGTCTATAATGCGACTTTTTGGAGATTCCGGTGACGGAATCCGGCGGAAGAAATGAGATTAAATCTTGATTTTTAGCAGTTAAAATGGTTTTTTAACTGCATATTTGGATTCAGCGCCCTGAAAAACCCCTGGGAGCCATTGATTGTGCAGAAACTAGCTATCAAACTTGGGATTCCAATGAATTGCTGCCGGATTTTGACCGAAAAGATCCGCCGGAAAGGCTTTCAAAAAGTCGCGTTATAGACTACTGCATATTCATATACGGAGGAAACTAGTGTAAATATGAGCCAAGAGGTATTCATATTCATAGGCTAATTTAGAAGGGAAACATAGAGAAATAACAGGAATTGAGGACAGACCACAGCTATGTGACATCTGAGCTATTCTTTCTTCCTACAATTTTAGATCATGACACGGATATGATATAGAAAACATAGCAACTATAGAAAGAGATGAGAAAAACTTATTGTTCCATGAAGAAGTGCAAGAATCCTGTAATCTTATTCTTCAGCCATCGAATCCACATTAAACAGTCCAAACAAAGGTGTTCCAACAATCTCTGTTCATAAAATCTCTTAAGGCATACAGCGCAAGTCTCAAAATTAGGTTATCAATCAACCAACTCTCACCCTTTGAACAACTAACAACATTGTTTAAATAGGAAAAATATCTATTACAAACAGATCTCAGATAGATCTGATGGAGTCACAGCTTCTATCCTAATCTGTACTGAAATAAATGTAAGAAAATATCTATTTTTAAGCTGCGCTGGAGGCAGCAGCATCAAAATTGAGTTTAAGTATGGGTCATTTCTTGCGATGCGCTGGCTATTTGGCCATAACTCTGTAATAACTGCGCATGAATCCTTTTGTCGGTATCCTTTAGGCGGTTCCATAGATTTAAAAAATATGTTTTTCCTTTTTAGATTGTGGCGGTGGCTGTCCCTTCAGTTTGATGAGTTTCCCTTCAAATCTAGAAGGATTTAGGCTGCTGAGGTTCAGGCGGTGCTGAGGGGACTTGTCGAAATTCACCAAACGCTTTTATTTTTATTGGATCCGATCATCTCAGCTACACCACAGAACTAGCCGCTTGCATTCTAGCCTCAAAATTGGCTATATCAATCCCCTGAATGTGAATCTCAATTGGTACAGGACGCACACCAAGTGGAAAATTGAAAAGCCCATGTGCTGTAGCACCAATCCACTCTCCTTTTCATCTTATCTCCGTTCAAGAAGTCATGTTCCATATCATCATCGCTGAAGCTACCATCCAAAATGAAATTCTCAACCATGTCATCACCTAGTTGAGAGTCTCTGTCCTCTTTGGCTATTTGCAGTAACCCTAGATGATTCCAGATCTTGGCTAAAGAATGATATGCATTGAAGAAGCATTTCTTATGTGCCACTTTTACACATGCATTCTTTTCATTCTTCATAAACCCATGTACTTCTAAATATCTGATGTATAACTGCCGCTGTAATGGAGAAAGTTTTACAGATATCACATATACACGTTTTGGAGGAAGCTCATCCTTCATCACATTCATGCCCATACGTTGTACAAAACCTTTTAACTGATCATATAAGACATGTGATCTTTGATTCATTATTTTCACATCATCTGCAGTTGAATTAGCATGCTGCCCATTTTCTATGGGATTTTGGAAACGGTTTCTGAACTCTGGTTGTTTTCCCAGGAATCCTTCTCTTACAAAGTCTACCATACAATAGTATTCCATCAAATTATTTTGTAAAGGAGAACCTGTCAATGCAATTCTGCGTTGGGTCTTCACTTGTTTTAATGCCTGTGTTATATCAGCCTTTGTGTTTTTTATCATGTGTGCCTCATCACAAATGAGTAAGTCAGGACCACTCTGCAAAGCCTCACAAATATCATCTGCGACAACCTTTTCTTTCACATATTTTCCTAAAGATAAGTTTCAAAATGCTGCATAGCCTATCAGTAGAACTCCATCATTCTTCCTCCATTTTGTTAATAACCTTGCTCTCTCTGTGTTCTCCCTGGAAACATCCTCAAGCATGAAAACTGGTAAAGGGTCTAAATCAAAAGGTCGCCATTTGGATCCTGCAATAGCTGATGCAAAGAAAAGATGGACTGCTATCATGATCGTCTGGGTCACTGTCATCCAAACTGTTCGAGGTGTTGCTTTCAACCTGACAAAGTGTTCTGATACTGCACCGCCCCCAATATGCCCAATGAAGTTGGAGACACTAAACAAAGAGAGAAAAATTGTGACATCACCAAAGCCTTCAGCAAGTCCAATTTGTGCCAAATTATTCAGCACCGTAACACCAGAACCTACACCACAAAAGTAGACTATGAAGAGAAGCCAAAAGTCGGCCTTCACAAGAGCTTGGCGGAGTTTGAAGTCTTCTCCTCTTCTTGGTCTTCTCTTTTTCCTGACAGCTCCCTCTCCTTTAGCTAAAAGAATCTCCAGGTCCAATTCATTATCGTAGTCAAAAGATGGGTGTGCTACACATAGGTTTATGCCTTCACGTTGAGTCCCATCCTTATCTTCCATATCAGATGCAGAATTTTGACCAGAAGGATTTTCCGTAGCTAGAAGTGGCTCCTCAAAATTTTTGAAAGTACACTCGAGAATACTTCATAAATTACAAAAACTAATTTATTGTCATTGTAAAAAGAAAAGACATCCAACAAAGCGTTATCATTAATATTGCATCAAAGTGGCAAATATCTTTCTTGGCTATCAGCTTGCCTCTTCCATGCCATGATCAATGTCATTGTCTCCATCATAATATTCATCATCTCGCTGGATCTGTCTGTCTTGAGTATGCTGGTCCATACGTTCACCCGGATTAAGTTCATCTTCATCAATATCAGGAATATAAAAGTCAAGAGGCACTTCATGCATCTGTACACTTGGTGCATGTTGAATGGCCCTCAGATTCTCTAGAAACTGCACTTTAATTGCTCTCAAGTATGTCTTTCTATTCAGATTCTCCATGTTCCCAGCAGTGTTGATCTTTAAGGAATAGTCAGGTGGGAAGTACTTGATGTAATCATTATCAGGAATTTCATTAGGAAGTTCTGTATCAAGAAGTACTCCAGTTTCCACGGACCAACAACGAGCAACATTCTCTTTTGTATAGCCTCCTCCCCGAGTAACCAATAGTGGCAGATTAAATTTCTTCACAATTCTCACACACTATGAATGACAAGTAGAGCAGCACCATCGATGGATAGGTTAAAGCAACCAAGGCGATCCCCAGCGAGTGAATCAGCTCCACACTGAAGAACAATGGCACCAGGCTGGTATATGTCGACTACCTTGGTAATAATAGTTTTGAAAAGTCGCGTGAAACTAGCATCATCAATTCCATCTTTGAGAGGAACATTAATAGCATAATATTTTCCTTCTCTTTCTCCAACCTCCTTAACATCACCTGTTCCAGGAAAAAACATGTCACCGTATTTGTGAAAGCTCACTGTCATCGCCCTGTCAGTAAAATAAAAGGCTTCTTCAACTCCATCACCATGGTGGACATCAATATCAACATAGAGAACTCCGGCATGATGTTTAAGCAACTCCAAAATTCCTAGCACTAAGTCATTAATATAACAGAAACCTGATGCCTCGCACTTTTTAGCATGGTGAAGACCACCAGACCAATTGATTGCAATATCACAAATCTGATTGTTCAGTTGATGAGCAACATCTATAGTGCCACCAGCATAAATTTGACAAAACTCAAAGAGGTTCTCAAATACAGGACAATATTCTCCCATATTATATTTTACTAGCTCCTTGGTGAACAAGTGTTGTGTATCAGGCTTTATTCGATGCAAGAACTCCACATAGTCTGCTGAATGAAACTGAGCAAGTTCCACTACCCATTCCAAACGAGAATATCTGCAAACTACCATCGTCATGTAAAAAAAAGAGCAGTATTGTTGTCCTTAGAGAGAGGCCTGTAAGTTGCAGTGCCAACCCATGGAGAAGATGAATTTCCAGACAATCACAAAATTTGTGCAGAAAGCTCCGTTGGACCAAGAGACACAATGAGTGGAGAGTTCGACTTTAAACTAGACAGGCAGACAAAAAAGCCACTACCATCAAGCAACTCCTTCCAGTGATGTAACCCAGCAGGCCTTAACTGACCATCTTGATCACCCTCAAGAACACTTGATACTTCACTAATACAAGTGCCTTCTGGATTCAATTGTCCAATCAAAGTTGAACCATCATGATAAGAGAGGAAAAGTAATCTGTAGGCTGCTATGAAACACGGAGATATACCTTTTGACTGAACTTCTCTACCCTGGACATGGATAGTTTCTGTCAAAACTTGACTACTCCTATTTGTTGCCTATACAACATACCATGTTGTGATAGTACAATAAGAACTAGCCAGCCATGTAAGATGGGCACCAATACTGCATCTATGATCGAATCTTCCAATAATGTAAAATAATGCATAAGACTGATGTTGTCTTGGGACAGGTCATAGATCTTCACAAACTTGTTGGTGACCACCATGAGTTGAACTTGAGAACCAGGAAGCCAAGCTATTTGTCGGATATAAGCACCTTGTAAAGCAAGCTCAATAGCAAGACGGTCTGTTACTTCCCCTCGAGAACTGAAAGTGAGAATTTGGCATTCTTCATAGCTAGCTACAGCCAAATAGTTCTCATTTATAAGGTTGAAAACGAAATGAACTAGTTCAAAGCGAACCGAATTTCTGGAAAGAGGCTTCACATTAGTCTTGTCCGCTGTCACAGGCGCAACAGTTGGCTGTCCAATAAGTTGCTTCACATCAAACATTGTTACTTTGTCACCTTCTCCTGCTGCAAGCTTGCCTCTGCTATTTATAGTAAGCATAGATTTGACAATAGATCCACTAGAAAGATGTGATTTAAGTTCCCTTTCGTTTAGAATATTCTATTTTAATCTTCATGTCCAGAGATCCATTTTTATATGCCTTCCTTAATTGCAAAAGATCTGAATTGTAAGACAAAACCCTGTCATCACCCAAAATTATCCTTTCATCTTTTAATAATACTGAATGACTAACCACGTTAATACTAGGTAGAAGTAGTCTACATAACATCAAAACATGGCCTTCAATATCCATATCCATAAAAAGTGATAGCAACCCATCCTCTTCTGAATCTTTGGAAGCCCTTAGTGGTCGTTTGTTGTTACTCCATTCTGAATGACCAATTGTGGTCTTTGCACAAAGCATTTGAAGAGTGCTGCATCCTGCCCTCTGTACTAGAAGATTGGTTCGATGATGCTCCATAGAAACAGTAACAGCAACCCATGCAGTATGTCCCATATTAGAATTCAAGGCCCTGACAAGAGAGCCAATAGCTGTAAAACCCTGAATCTGCACCTCAGAACTGCTAAGAAATTCTTTCATGGCAGCAATTATGAATGAAAAAGCATCATCACATAGAGATTTCGAGGTCACCAAAGATAGATGAGCTGAGAGTGCTATTGCCATTTCCAAGGTTGGGATACAAAACCCCAAACCCCATCCAACATTCTTCTTGAATTTACATGAGCACAGATATAGACACAACCAAACCACTGGACATTCCAAAGTACCACCAATTGAAGAATGAACTCTTGTGCTTCCTCTTGTCTGGGTCTCGGTCATCACACTGGTCTGTCCCAAATGCTTGCAGACAAGGTTTGTGCCCTCCTTGCCTCAGTAGCAAATATGGAACATTGTGGTATGCAAGGTATGACATATTTGGCCTGTAAACATATCGATCATGAAAGATGAAAACCTGCTATGAGCAAGAGGCTAACACTTCCAACAACATTATGCAACTTTCTTGCAATGCTTTTCGTACATTGGGCTAAAATTCAAGAGCAACATTTTTAATTAAAAAAACAAACACTATGTTTTTATTAATGAATTATGAGAAACTTTATATATTAATGTTATCTATATCTATCAACAAACCACACAAAAGTAAGTATAGCTTATGATAGCTTATGATAGTTTATGATACCATCCCTACTACAGATTCAAAATGCCTAGGACTAGACACAAATTTTTGATGTCTCTAATAGAAGAGGACGTAGCAAAATACAAAATTAAAACAGTGCATTAACCTCTTAAAAAGGAAGTACCAAAATACAAATTAAAACATTACGTTAACTTCTTACAAATAAAACCTAGATTAGATTAGCCACATAAAATATACATAAAAGCAACTAAAAGAAAAGTTGTTTAGCCAGAAAAAACAAAGTTGTTCTTGCCACTAAAAGAAAAGTTGTTTAGCAAAAAAACACAAATTTGCTCTTGTCATTAAACTCCTGCAAAATTTAAAAATGTTCCTCCAAATATGTTATTTCCTTATCATCATGTGAGTTTGTGTTTTCAAATCTTGTTCCATGTATATCCATAATGGGGTTATAGTATTTTCATCGATAAGAAACCTTAATTAAAAATGACACTGTCAACTTTGATCCTTATGTTATTTTCAAAGATGGCATAATGGATCATACTTGGAAAGACCTTAAGTCCTCTCTTGGATAGGAGGTAGGCAGTCATATTTTTCTCTCTATAGATGTGTTCCAAATTAATGTTTTGACATGATTTAATCAAATCTATGATGCTACCCATCCAATTAGTTAAAATAGGTGGTTTGAATTTGTTGTGCTCTCTTTGGATGACCTCCTTGCATGGTCTTATATCTGAATATTTACCAGCCCTATCCACTTTGTTGTTTTCAAAAACCCCCATAACCCTATCACCTCGGCTCAATTGTTGTTGGTCCCCTCATCTCCTTCCCACCATAAATGACAGAAACTGCCACTTTTCATGACCAATAAAGCGCCATAGCCACACTTCTGATGCATGGTAGCTCCTTCTAAAAACCTAATAGGGTACCTTCCCTAGATGTATCTAAACCTTACCTATCTTCTTTTAACCTTCTCCTTGAGATTTTATGATAACAATTCTAACCCTAACAGTATTTTCTTGGAAGATAACAATATTTCTTGATTTCCATAATGACCATATAATATATAGAGGCGTGAATGGAAAATATTTGTGTTTTCGATACCAAAATTTGATTTGATGCATTAGGACATTGAATGAGCCACAAAACATACCTTATGTTGGAAGAATTAAGTACCCTTTCCCAAACCCCCTTCCAGTAAGAACAAGTGTTTGAGTGTCCTCTCACAAAAGATACACACCCCTCTCCCAATAAATAGCCTCTTATGAAGGTTGTTCTAGGTCAAAACACCATCATATAATACCAACCATCCAAAACATTTCAATTTATTTGGAATGTCTCCTCTCTTAGTAACTCTAAACCAATTAAATTGTTCATATTTTTCACCACCAAATGACAAACTTATATATATGGATTATCCTTTTTAATATTAATGAAGAGCAAAGTTTTTAATTAAATTAGGGTTTTATGCCCTAACATAGTTATTTCCTAATATTTTGATGGTACAATGTTCATATATATAATTGTTAATTGGATTATATAACATTATAATACATGGAGCATCGTTCATAGAATAATTGCTTGATTGGCAACATTATAATACACTGAGCAGAGTTCATATAATTGCGTTTATTGGGCAACGTTTATGTTATATTTTACATTGCATATCGTTTATTGGGCAACGTTTGTATTGGCATTGCATTGGATATAATGGTTGATATATATGCGTTGGATACAATGGCTCATGTATACTTACAACATTCATATATAATTACACGATTCAATGCTTGATTGTGCTTGATCGTATCCTTTAATTCATATGTAGTTGCATGGTTAATACAAGCTCATATATAGTAGCAGTATAATGTGTTGGCTCAAGATTGTGTGTTGATATATATGCTAACATACAATGTGTTGTCTCAATGAGTTGGTATATATTATTAAGGACATTAGTGGCAGTGTTCCTTACATTGGTTTGCAACCTTCATTAGTTCATAAGGTGGTTTGCATTATACGTTCTTTACATTGCATTGCAACTTTTATTCATTCATTTGTTCATGCGTACATTGATTTGCACTATCCTTTAATACCAACATTTGTGGTAGTGTTAAGTTGAGTTATCCATTTTTCAGTGTTAATGCAATTTTCATACAATTTGCTAGCATTAACACATTTTGGAATGACTTTAATACAATATTGGAGAGTGTTGAGATGTTTGGTGCATTTTTATACATTGGTATACATTTCAACATTATACAGTGGAAACTCTTAGCATTGTACAACATTGGAATTATGACAGAGACCTTGTATGGAATAATGACAATAGTGATGGGAACTTTCTGTGAATGACAAGATGAAGATGTTGCTAGTTGGCTTCTCTAAATTAATGCTCCCTAACAAATTTACATTATTGAATCCATTACTAAGAGCACAATCAAATTCCATGGTGATTGGAGGGCTACATCTACACTAGTTTGAAATGCCCAGGCTCCACTGTAAGAGAACAATGGTTATAGCTTGGATTTATAGGTGGCCTTGGATTATATAGGCACCAAAGGGAGTATTCCTCTAGTGCATTGGAGAACATAATTATTGGAGAGCTATTATATATTTAGTTCATATATAATTTTTGTAGGTTGGAGAGTTTTTGAAGTTCTTATCCTGTACCAACTTTAATATATTATGCTTTATTACCAGTGTTGATAATGGTGGTAATGTTAAGTCACTGTAGATTTTGTAGCTTTGGTATATGTTTTTGATGCATTAAATTTAGGGTTTTATGCCCTAATCTATCAAAGGTGTGGTTGCCCTAATTGCTTCCAAACTTCTATTACACTATGTTTTACTTGTAGATTCTATTCAAATATGGCATGACTTGTCTAACAAGAAAATTGTATTCCTTGCACCATATTCAGTTGAAATAATTAAAAATTAAGGGCTTATGGAACAATTTAAATGCATTTCATGTAAATAGCTCATTTGATTTCATATGCATAAGGTTGTGGAAGTCTCTCAAAATGTAGGGTTGAACAACATAATATTTAGTTAATAGACATCAAGTCTTTTTAGTCTTTCGTCTTTAACCCCCTTGCCGTTGATGTCAAAGGGGGAAGTAAGTAGAGGTTAGGAGCAATGAGGAGAAATATTTCTCAAGGCAAATGGGGAGGACAAATGTGTTGCATCAATGTCAAAAGGGTAGATTGTTGGCATTGTTGGCATGGATGACAAAGGAACAACAAAGGAGTAGCAGCAAGAGATATGGAATTGCATGTGTTGTTTGACAACTTGGAAAATGTGCAACAAAAAGAGAAGTAAGAGATAACATTGGAAAAAAGAGTAGCAAAGGAAAAGTAGCAGCAAAGGAGTAACAAGAGTGGTGTGATGATATGGCTATACTATTTGTGATGGTTGGCTTGCTATGACTATGAGCAATAAGGCATGTTTGACACTTGTGGTGCTTGATTCTTGTGGTTTTGTGAAATGCACTATCATCAGTGTTGAAGATCTACAAGGCAAGGCATGGATGCTTGTTGTAATGTTTACTTAACAAAAATTGTATGTGTCATTTCATATGGCATTGCAGATATGTTCTTGTGATTTTGAAGTATGTTGGTGATGCTTGTTATGCTTGTGATGCTTGGAGATGTCAATGAGCTAGTGACAAATGTTGGCTTGCTTATGTTCCTATATGCATATGATGGTTAACTTGAGATGTTGTGATGCAAAGCAAAGACAAAGGTAATGATGTTGCAAAGATTGTTGTGATGCAAGGAAAAGACATGATGCAAGGCTAAGGCAAAGGTATGAGGAAAAAAAAATGAAAATGCATGAAGAATGTTGTTATGCTTGTAATGTTGTAATGTATGTTACAAAAGCTATCAATATTGTGTTTGTTGATCTAATCATTTTATGTGGCTAAAAGTAATATTTGGTGAAGCATCTACTTTATTATAATATTCAAAATCCCAAAAGATGTGAAATGTATTGGTGGAATGCAAAGAGACAAGCCTTTTCACTTCATATTCATGTTTTGAATAGCAACAACCAACAAAGATTGTTTATAAAAATTTGTGCAGTTGACGCGAGGATGTTAGAGAGTTAAAGAGTATGTGAACTAATTTGACTTGTCTATTACCTCACACATACAGAGAATATGTGAAGCAGATTTGATGAAAGAAGAAATTTATAGACCAGGTAACACATTGTTGTTTCTTGTTTGTATAAGGAGATTGTAGTTTGTTCCTTTAAATTTGTAGTTTGATAAATAACAGGGCCTATTGAGCTAGGAGCCTTCTTTAGGTTGTAGCCTACAAAGAACTTATGGGAGTTGGAGCTTCTTTGCATGTTGTAGCTTGCAGAAAAATTGAGGTAGTAGCCTTATGTAGGTTGGAGCTTACATAAGATTAGTTGTAATAAGGGAGTAAGAAATTATCTTTGCATCACAACAATAAAAAAAAGTCATGGATTTCTCCCTGTATGGGTTTCCACTTATATCTAGTGTCCATATGTGTTGTTGTTATGTGTTGATGTGATGTCTTGGGTTTCTTATTACTTGTTCACACATTAAATTTGTTATTCATTATGTGTTAAGCTGAATTTTAATGTGCATGAATCTACTAAAATGGTTCACCCCCTCTTATGCAACAAAATCACAAAATAAAAGAAAAGATAGATCAACAACTTGAAAATTAGCCTCTTCGAGGGGGCAACCTCCTTTAATTAGATAACTGAATAATTTTTGGATGATAAAAATGACAAGACCTCCTTGGTATATATAGGAATCTAAGGGGCCACAATATAATCAGCGCCTACATAACAATAATAATGCAAGGGAACAACAATAACAATAAGGGGGCTACAATAAAAATAACAATAAGGAGGCTACACTATTATTATAGGGAATTAGTCACTACTACAACACCCTCCAAAATTTCACTACATTCTCTTTTTGGAGCCTACCTTATTGTCGTATCAAATGTCGCCTTGGTCTTCAATTGTCATTTTGTGTTGTTTGATATGTCTCAAGTGTTCTTGATTGTTCTTAAGTGTCGTCGCATTGATTGGAACATCCTTATATGTATTTCATGGTCATTGTTAGCACCTTGTAATTACCTCTAGGCTGAAAAGAGGATCACTAGGGTAACCACAAACCACTTGCGGAATTGGAAACTAGCCCTTCTAACTCCGAGGGCTCCCTCTTTCAACTCAGTCACAAAAGACTCGTTTCAATGAAGAACAATGGCTAGATCTTGGGCAAAAGATAAGTTTTCGATTAAAGTTTTGTGCTAGTATGGTTTCAAAAGGAGTACCATTGGGAAATGAAGACAAACTTTGAGTGTGTATGATCAAAACAGTGACTGGTAAATATGTTTAGATAGCAAAGGCGAGATCAACCATCCATTATATCAAAGGAATCTAATGAAGGATAAATCTTTGACATAACTTTAGCAGAAAATATGAAATGAGGATTATTATGAACAGGGCATTTATCTTGGAAAGAATTTTGAACATATAATCATAACAAAATGAAATAATACTTAAATTGTATGCATTGGAGCACCTTACAATGGATGATTTCCAAACAATATAGTTCAAACATTCAGAGGATTTCAGAGATGATATAGTAAGAAAAGAAATAATACGCATTCACATAAGAAAAATGGACATACATCAAAGCACCATATACTCGAATCTCTTGTAAAATAGATTTGTACTTATGCAACTTGATTTGTACTAATATTCTTAGAAAAACTGTAACAAATGCCAACAATCTTCTCTCAAAATACCACTACCAACCACCAGAAACCCTTTTTCATATCTTTACCTCATTAAATACAATAAGGAATTCGAAATTACCACTGTAAGGTGGTTAAATTCACTACACATAAGTATAATAGGCTAGATACAATGTATTTGTAGAAAAATGGGAACCTACCCTATAAAAGCTATCATAATTAGAAACATCATGATTTAAAACTTAAAGAAAAATTTAGCAACACCATGTCTATAAAATCATAATCTAGCTTATCCACACCCGTAATCATTAACATACTTCTAGAAGGTCCCAAATTACAAAAATAGATCTGACTGATATAGTTGTGTAGCAGTGGCGCAATAGGGTGCAATAGGTTTCCAACTCAACATGGTTACAAGTTCTCCTGTATAAAACCGCACAAATGGGTATGTTGGAGATTATGTTATGTTGGTGTAGGACTCACTCGATGCTTCCTTTCATGTGTGCAGGTCTCCGAGAAGACTAATCACCACTTGCATAACATAATTCAAATTATGAATTTGTTTGACGTTTCCTACTCCAAAAAACATTGCAGTTCCCAACCATCCATCACATTCATCTTTATAGCACCCAACATACTTCCAACTTACCAAAATTCGAATTTACAAATCAAATTTCAAAAAATTTCAGAATTTGGTCAGAAAGAAATTGTGGAAAATGGGTCTCCAAGTGACATCTGTAATTCCCACACCATGATACCTATGCACAAAATGAGAGAGTTTTTTATTCTTTGGCCCATTTTTGACACAAATATATTTTAGTTTTGAAAAAATCACTTCCATCTGTTAGAAATGCGCGTCGAAAAATAATGGCTGAAACAGGAGGGAAAATGCATAATTTTATTTTTTGAACAATATGCCTCTAATAGCGTTGCATATCTCCAAAACCATAACACCTGTGTAGAAACGAAAGGTGATTTTTGTTATTTGGCCCGTGATTGGAAAGCATCTCTTTCGTTTTTTTTTAATTCTTTTCCATTCGGTCATAAACCTCTTTTGAAAATGATGACCAAAACAGTGAATTTCGAAGGAAATTGCCTAGGAGAGTGTAGTAGACCTCCATGGTTAATATGGTTGCAAATGGTTTTGTGCAAGGATGAGTGTGTAAATGTCCTCGAGATGAAATGGTGATGATGTAGCGCCCTCTGAGTGCTTCTGACCATGCTTGCAGACCTCCAAAATGGTTGTTCTCAATTTTCACAACGACATCTTTCCACCTAAGTTCCAAACACTAGCTTTCAATTCACAACTTATTTAAGTGTGGGTTGCAATGAGGTTGGAATGAGCGCAACTTAAAAGAAAAAATGAATTTAGTGCCTTTGTATGCCTTCATGTCACGAGGATGAATCGTTGAGTGGAGGAAGAGTGAAGTGACATGAGTATGTCTTCCAATGATGATCAATGATGAGAAGTAAAGACCACTAACCAGACCCATAGTAATTCTAATTAACATGAATCTAACTAACATGACTTTGACTAATGATGGATGAACCCCATGGAATGACCCCTTGATTCCTCAATTATTTCCTTTTCCCTCCATGATTACACATTTAAAATTATGACTTTATAACCTTCTCATGGATTCTAGACTTTAGACTTTTACAAATTTCAACTTTAGTTTCAAAAACCCCTTTATGACATGAACCTTCATAATGGGGATGACAACATATGACACACACAAACCCTTTCATATAGAAAACTTTAGACGATGACACCTTTTGATTCATAGGCTAAATTTTACAAAGAGACCTCCAGAATGGAATAGTAAGATAAGCAAACACTATGATTCCTAGACTATAGGACCCTAACATTGGCTCTAATGGGGATGGAAGCTTCCTAGTGAGGTGCCAAGAACACTGTAGACTAATAGCCTAACCATTTGGCAATGGAGTCAAAAATAAAAACACTCAACTGACTGACAGATTACAAAAATAAAAACTTTAAAGGAAATAATAAATTTGACAGCATGTCACCAAAGTCTTAGGGCCATCTCCTCGGGCTTCAAACATTGATGATAGTTGTCCACACCTATCAATCTAAACAATCATACCAAACTGCCAAAAGAAACTGTTGGAAGCTAACACACTACTGAAAAAGATTCTAAAACCATTAAGCTTATTCATACTTCTATCTACACTACCTGCTGAATAACCTACTCACTCAAGCGATACGAAATTTTCAATGAAGCCAAGCAAGGAGATGACCATTCACTGAAATTCTGCTCACACCCTTTGTAAACAGACAAAAAGATGTAAATGTTGGTAACTCAAAATGAAACTTGAGTCCAAAACCTGTGTTGGCAAACAAAATTAACTCCACCTTTTTTTATGCTTCTGACATACTAACCAAAAATATGAAGGATTTCCTCTTGTTGATCAGCAAAAGGAGAAAAATAAACATCATTCCTAACTGTTAGTTGTTCTTGTTCTATGTCATCAGTTTCAAGACCACTCTCAAAATAAATGGTAGTAGTTTGTTTATCATCCTCATTATTAATAGCAAGGAGAGAATTTGTATATTCTTAAATAGATTGAAAAAGGAAAACCACATCATATACATCAACAACATTAAAATTTGACCCTTCGCGTGATTCATTTTGAAGTGTGTCATGTGTCAGGTTTTTTCTTTCTTGCAGCTCTATGATATGTGATGTTTGAGTATCTAAAGTTTCTACACTCATTGCTTTAGAAAAATGGCATACCAATTTGTTCTTGAATGAAAGATTCATGAAATGAACAATCTGAAGAGGCGTGTGGATGATTATCATCATACCTTTGATCACAAAAATATTGACATGATTGCTGAAAATGTTCATCAAACTTAGAGGATGGAACATGACTGTCATATGTAAGCATTGATTCTTCATTATAAATGAGCTGACTATTCTCTTGTTCTTCTAAAATGTTTAAAGGTCATTGATTGTCATTAGCAAGTTTAGGAGAAAACACGTCATTGAAATGCAATTTTGTTTCATTTTCATCCAAGGGAGAAATAACTATTTGCTCAAAATTTTCTTGAGTGTCATAACAACCATCTTCTATATCTTCTTCCTAGTTAAAAGGGTGCTCATGAAAGGCCTATATAATCCCATCATCCATAAACTAATCATCTTCATAAATGCTTTCCAAATTCTCAATAAAATTTTCAAAATGTGTGCAACAGTCTTTGACCAACAACAAGAAAGGATGGCATTATTTATACTTCTCATAAATTACAACATGAAAATCTCTAAGATAATACAAGCAGCCATTTGGCAAACTTTCATACCATGATTGTGCATTTCCCTCCAATGATACCATGAACATCTTCATCAGGCATTCCTCATGAAATTAAACCTTAAGTCTATGTACATGCATGTGAAACTTCACCAAATACAGAGTAACATCATCTTTGTCCTCATCATTGAATATTGGCATATAAGTTTTCCAATCTACATAAGGCATGCAATTTGGGAAGCCTGAAATATGATATCGATTCATGGGAGCATACCTTCTGGATTGAGAATTCATCTTGAAAATGCGGAGACACCAGTGGCACTTGAAAATTTGGGTTCTTCTTGATTGGAGTCACCAAGTGAAAGGTACAATATTTTGATGTCCAACTGTTGCTCATGTCAGAATTTAGATTTGATCCTTGTCATTCATACCCTGGGAAAATGTGACCTTTCACTACAGAGAGGGCTCTCTCTTTCAACTCGGTCACAAAAGATTGGTTTCAATGAAGAACAGTTGTTGGATCTCAGGAAAAAGATGAGTTTTCGATTAAAGTTTTGTGCTTGTGGGTTTCGAAAGGAGTACCATTGGGAAATGAAGACAAACTTTGAGTGCTTATGATCAATCCAATGATTGGTAAATCTGTTTAGAAAGAAAAGGCGAGATGAATAGTGCTTATGAGTGAAAAAGATGATTATTTAGGTGTCTCGGAAAAATAGACCAACAATCCATTATATCAAAGGCATCTAACAAAGGATAAATCTTTGATATAACTTTAGCATAAAATATGAAATGAGGACTATTATGAACACAACATTTATCTTGGAAAGAATTATGAACATATAATCATAACAAAATGAAATGATACTTAAATTGTATGCATTGGAGCACCTTACAATGGATGATTTCTAAGCAATATAGTTCAAACATTCAGAGGATTTCAAAGATGATATATTAAGAAAAGAAATAATAGGCATTCACATAAGAAAAAGGGACATACATCAAAGCACCATGTACTCGAATCTCTCATAAAATAGATTTGTACTTATGCAACTTTATTTGTATTAATATTCCCATAAAAACTACAAAAATGTCAATAGTCTTCTCTCAAAATACCACTACCAACCACCAAAAACCTTTTTTCATATCTTTACCTCATTAAATACAATAAGGAATTCGAAATTACCACTATAAGGTGGACGAATTCACTGCACAAAAGTATAATAGGCTAGATACAATGTATTTGTAGAAAAACAGGAACCTACCCTATAAAATATATCATAATTAGAAACATCATGATTTAAAACTTAAAGAAAAATTTAGCAACATCATGTCTAGAAAATCATAATCTAGCTTATCCACACATATCTGATTATTAAGATATGTCTAGAAGGTCACAAAATGCAAAAATAGGCATGACTAATATAGTTGTGCAACAGGGTGTAGTAGGTTTCCAACTCAGCATGGTTACAAGTTGTACTGGATAAAACCGAGCAGATGGGTACATTGGAGATGATGTTATGTTGGTGAAGGACCCACTGGATGCTTCCTTTCATGCATGCAAGCCTATGAAATGACTAATCACCACATGTGCAGCATTTGCGTAGTATAATTCAAATTTTGATTATTATTTTTTTTATGTTTCCCACTCCAAAAAACATTGTAGTACCCAACCATCCATCACATTCATCCTCATAGCACCCAACATACTTCCAGCCTACCAAAATTCGAATTTACAAATCAGATTTCAAAAAATTTCAGAATTCTGTCAGCAAGAAATTATGGAAAATGGGTCTCCAAGTGACACCTGTAATTCCCAAATTGTGATACCTGTGCACAAAATGTGAGAATCTTTTCTTCTTTGACCCATGTTCGAAACAAAATTCTTTTAGTTTTGAAAAATCACTTTCATCTGTTAGAAAAGTGCGCCAAAAAACAATGAATGAAATAGGAGGAGAATGCATAATTTTATTCTTTGAAAAATAGGCCTCCAATAGCATTGCATATCTCCAAAACCATAACAATGCGCTGAAACTGAAGGAGGTTTTTGTTATTTGGCCCATTCTTGGAAAAAAAATCTTTCAATTTTTCAAAATTATTTTCCATTCGGTTATAAACCTCTTTTGCAAATGATGACTAAAACAATCAATTTCGAAGGAAATTGTGTAGCAGAGTGTAGCAGACCTCCATGGTTGATATGGTTACAGATGGCTTTGTGCAAGGTTGTAACAGCCCTGGTGAAAATTCCATGGAAAAAAGTTAAAAAATAATAACCACAATTGATGGAACACTTATTCCAAGTTGAATGTTGGGTAAGACATCCTAGGGTGTGTTCATTTGGTTGTTTATGGCTAAGGAAATTGGAAAAGGCAATGACTAAGGCTTCAGAAAGGCAAAATGACATTTTTTGGCGCATTTATTTATGAAAATAATGGAAATTAGAAGAAAATAAGGTGAATAGTCATAGGTTGCATGTGAAGAGGAAAATGAGTGAAAATGAAGAAAATAGAGGCCTCCTTCATAAAAAGGCTTATGAGGCTCAGTTGGTAACCTTTTTGTCAGTTCAGTTTTGGAGCTCTCTCATTTTTCTCTCTCTCTCTCTCACTCTTGGAAACTTAGAGTTTTCTTGGAGCACTTTGGCATTGGAGAAAGAATAGGAAGCAAGGATCAAGTAGGGAAAGGTAGGATCAAGCAGCTACAACAAGATTCTTTGCAACTATCAATTTGCATGTGTATTTTCCTTGCTAGATTTGGTAGGAATGGTGTTTCATGTGGTTTTTTCCGTCATGGCATGGATTTTCCTAGGTGTGACAATGTTTTCAACCTAACCTTTCCATTTCCTGATAGCCTTGATGAGATGGGTTCTCATACTCAGTTGAGCTGGATTGTCGGATGGATTCAAAGCTGAGTGGGGTGGATCTTCGAAATGACAAACACATGGCCTAGTGGTCCCTGAACCAGACTATGGATCATGGTAAAGCCACTGGCATAGTAATCATTGAGCCAGACTGTGGGTTGCAGTAAAGCTAGGATTATGTGCCTCAGTGGGCCTAGGAATCCTTGTTGGTGATTGGTGGGATATACAGTAAAACCAAGAGGTGGATTGCTCTCCATTGGGCCTAGTAGTCCTGGGATGGGATGTATAGTAATCCCTGGAGAGTGGGTCTTGGTGTAGGGCCTAGTGATCCCTAGATCAGACTGTGGTTACAATAAAGCCTGAGAAACTAAGAGGCACTCAAATTCCTCACGGTGTTGGTGGAGAACTTTGGTAGCATCCATGCTTGTTTGTTTCTTTTCAGTTGGTTATGAGTCCTATTGTACCTCTAAGATAGTAGTAGGTTAGCTACTAATGCCAGAGCATCTAAAATAATTGTTTTGGGGGTTTTTGGTTTTAGTTTTGGAAGACCAATGAATGAAGACAGATGTAGAATTGAAATACTTAATCCTTTGGGTTATATTAATATCTCAGCGAAGGGCTGCTATAAAGCTTTACACAGTGATGTAGATCAAAAATAGCGGTGAGAAGAAGACAGAAAATAATATGATTATCACAATTTCTAGACTGTAAAACAGAACAATCATAAGTATGAAAAGCTTCTTAACTACATTCCAAAGATTCAAAGTAGCATACTTAAGCTTACACAAGATGTTGATGATTTACTGATTAGAGGGGATTACCTAAACAAACAGTTCATTAATCCATTCTCTTAATAGATAATTTATCACATCAAGAGCTTATAGGAATAAATTGAGACACAATTATTCCTGACTAGATATCTCTATAAGTCATAAGCATATGAAGAAAAACATAAGGATTGATAATTGGAAAAACTTACAAGATAACACAAACTGTGTAAAACCAAATTCAGAATCCTCTACTTTGTATTAAGGTTCCAAAAAGACTGAGTACATCAAGTGTCTACAAAGGCTTCCTTCAAAGGTGCAACCAAGTTCAAAGTAGAATGAACAGTCACAACTTTACAAGCAATGAATAATGAACCTTAAACATTTAACCCATAAAAACTCAAGAAGAGAGTTATTTATACAATAAAGAAACTAAGAAAATACCCTAAAACTGATTAAGATTTATTCTAGGAAAAGATAGATATTCATGCAAGAAGATAGGGGCAGCTATTTAACTGTTTCTTACTATCCCTTTTATTGAGGTTGTGCTGGCTTTGTTGTTTGATATTTTTCCCCTTAAGCTGCTTGATTGTTTGTATCCTTTACGTTGGTTAGTTCTTTCATTTGATCTTTCATCTGATACTCTTTAAACTCTGTGAATATCCTTTGACCCTGCTGAGTAACCTTTACTGTGTTCATTTTTACCTTCACTGTGCATTTCAGGTTTTTTACTGTGTTTTTCAACAGTAAATCCTTTTAGATTTGTCTTAAAACTGTATGCAGGATTTTTATTTGTAAACCTGAAACAAAAATTCTTACCTGCAAAACACAGAAATTGTTAAGAAAACATAGGTAACAGAGAAGGACATCAATGGATTTATTGAGCTTGAAACGATATTTGGAAGGAGTCCAGAGTGTATTGGAAGGTAAATCAATGGCTTTATTGGTCGCAAAGGCTTATGGAGGGTTTACTATGAAAACAGGTGAAACAAAGGAAAAATAGTGATTTTGCGTTTAACGGAAAAATGGCTTTCTTTTTTAAATATGGAGCAAAGTAAACAATAGTCATTTTGTCATTATGCGGGAGGTGGTTTTGGTTTTCTTCGCACTGCTTTATGAAGCATGGGCAGTTTTGGGAAGGTTCACCCAAACAATGTGAGCCTGAAACGTAGCAAGGGGAGGTCAGTGGAATACCACTTTTTGGGCGGGTAATTCTCGGACAAAGAGCCAACCTGAATTTGTTGAGGGTCAATAGATTTCAATGGATTTGATCGAACAGTGGTGGAGCAAAAGAGCAGTGCGGAGGGTCCCAATGACTAATTATGGCAGCAATGGATTTATTATGGGTTAAAACTGAGATTAGTGGGGTTTTTATGGTTAAACGAAGGTTTAGGTCAATTCTTTGTTTAAATCATAAAAAACAATTTAACAAAGAAATCCTTCGGAAAACAAGGTATGGCAGACTTGAAATAATATGAACTCGGGCGGATAAATGGTGTCGGGTCTGAGTTCCCATTGCGTATAGGAGATTGCAATGGCGGAGGGTAATACTTTAGTTGGGACTTGCAATGGAGGCGAATGCGAAATGGCATTGAGTTATGATATATATTGTGTTGGGTTCGTCGCGCATCGCATATCGCAATGTGGAGGGTATATGTTACAGCTAGGACTTGCGATGGAGATGGATGCAAAAATGAGTATGAATTATGATATATATTTGCATCAAGTCCGGGTCCATCGCAATCACATATTGCAATGCGAGGAGAGTGGATGCATGTTGAAAGGCTTGTGATCCGTCGATACGATATTTTATTAAATATATAGTTTTTATAATAAAACTAATGAATTCGGGGTATTTTTTAAAAGGGAATTAATATATATGAGAAAGGGAAATATTTAGGGGTTTAATACTATAAGTTAGTGTTAACATGAAACATGAGAAGAAAGGGGAAAAATACTAAGTATAATGCTTTTTAATAAGTTATTTTCTTTCACATATATATATCAATACTTAGGTTAAACAACTTTTTATGAGTTTTTGGGTAAAATGGGATTTAGCATGGGTTTTCCACTTTTCCTAGGCAAAAAGGATTTTAACCTTAGGAAAATGGGTTTTTATGCAAAATGAGTGGATATGAACTGTATGAAGGTGGAAAGGGGGAATTAGTAAATGTAGGGATAAGTGGGAATGAGAGAAGTTAATTCATTTATCTTGTAAACCTTCATTTGCTTTGTGTAATTACATCATGGACATAAAAACATATGGTAAAACATGATAAATGTACATTTTGTCTAATGAATTATCAAACTTATGCAACCTTTCTTCTACTTATATTTTGCTTATCCTATCATTTTTTCTTCACTTAATGGGTGCATTTAAGCTAGCAAACCCTTTTCCTTTCTTTTTAGTTTTCAAAATCAAACTATTTAATTCTAACCTTATAACATCAAAGGGCTTAGATTAAACTGATGAGCACCTTATTATTCTCTACCTAACTACTAATCTGCCAAGATTAAACAGTTTGGCTATATCTTTATTCTCTAACTATAACATCAAATTTAAAGCATGAAGCAGTCAAGATTAAACAGTTTGATTGTCATGGCTTGTGGCATTAATGACAAGCTGCACACAACCATTATTTTGCAGAAACAATAGTAGTGGCATTTAGACTTGCTCACTTTCAGACTTTATTTGTTTTCTTTTCTTTCTAACCTAACATTTTCTTTTTGTCTTGATTTTTTAGGGAAACTAACCTAACATTTTCTTTGATATGGACATTGTCAAGATATTTTCAAAAACATTTTATTCACTATTGTTATGTCAATATCCTAACTTAAAATTTTTTCAAAATTTTTTTTTTTTTTTTTACTATTTTATCCTATCTTATAAAAACCAAACAATGCTACAATATTGGCTCCATCTGGGGATTGCTTTCTCCTGTAGAATGCAGATAACCTGCGGATCCATGTGCTTTCTCTTATGGCTATGGAGTTTTTGCTATAAGAAATATTACACGGACATTTTGAAAATTAAAAGAAAACCAGAGTATTTACAATGAAAACTATTTCAACCTATTAGCATTGAATATAATGTTTGAGAAACCTTCCATTTACAGGATAAGTGGAATATAGCCCCTCAAGATTCTGCAGCAAAAAAGTGTTGTTACCCTTCACTTTAGCAATTGCTAAAGGTCCAAACCATAGATGTCAAATTTGTCATGCTTTCCTTTCTCTTCTCTCCTAGCATCCCATCTTAGAACTAGATCACCTTCCTTAAAGTCCCTCTCCCTGGCTCTTCTGTCAAACAGGGCCTTCATCTTATTCTGATATTTATTCAATTTGTATTGAACTTCATCTCTTTTTTCATTAAGTTCAATAATTTGATTTATTCTTCTTGAAAAATCATCAAGTTCATCTATAGAATCCTGCAGGAATTTTAAAACAGGGAAGGCCAAATTGGTAGGGACTAACTGAAATGGAGATTTGTCAGTTGATCTCTTTGGAGTAATTCTATTTGCCCATACTACATAAATCAAATGTGAATCCAAACACTTCTTATGATCAGCTAGAGTCTTTTTTATTACCTTTACCAGAATTTTGTTTGATGACTCTGCAAGGCCATTACCTTGAGGGTAGTATGGAATTGAATGATGTAACAGAATCTGATATTTCTGGCAAAAGTCAATCACTTGGACACTAGAAAAAGTTGTTGCATTGTCAGTGACAATTTGAGTTGGGCAACCAAATCTAGATAAGATATTTTTCTCAATAAACTTAATTACTACTGAATCAGTAGCATTTTTTACTGGAATTGCTTCCACCCATTTAGTAAAGTAGTATGTTGCAGTGAGGATCCATCTATGCTAATTACTTGAAGTGGGGTGAATCTCTCCAACAAAATATAATCCCCATTGAGAAAAATGTGTTGAAATTATTGATGGAACAAGTGGAAGAGCTGTTAATTTTTGTTTACCAAAAAACGTTTGATAAGGAACACAACCTTTGACCTTTGCCCCTACTTGTAAGAACAATGTAGGCCAATAAAATCCTCCCCTCAGAATCTTGTATGATGTTGCTCTCCAAGCATAATGTCCCCCACAAATTCCTGTATGAAATTGATCAATGATTCCTTCAGTTTCTAATTTTGTTAAACATAATAACAAAATATTCAGTGGATCTCTCCAATATAAATTTTCATTTATAATGCAGTACTTGACTAATTTTAACTTAAGGGTTTTACACTGGGTTTTGGAGAATGATGTTGGACACTCAAAATGGATCAAGAAATTTACAATATCTTGATACCAATTTGACAACAAGAATTTTTCATCAATGTGTTTAGGACTGATCTGCTCTAAAGGTAGAGGTTCTTATGGATTCTCCCTTTTAGAATGAAGGGAAGGTTCTTGTGGATTCTCCCCTTCTGCAAGGAGAGAAGGTTCTTGTGTATTCTTCCCCATGTATTTCTAAGACAAAATTGATTCCAAGTACTTTGCAGTTGGATTCAGCTAGAAGCTTGGCTAATCCTTGACCTTTTACTAGCATGGTAGTCTTGATAGTTAGATCAAACTCCATAATTTGAGTGATCCATCTACCTCTTTTCCCATCAGTGTCTGGTTGGGTTAGGATAATTTCACAACACTATTAGGGACATAAACAGTAATAGGTGAATGTAAGACATACATTCTGAATGATTTCAGGGCTTGAATGAGGGCATAGGCTTGCTTCTCAATGATGTCATACTTAAACTCAGCATCCCTCATAACCTTGCTGAAAAAGGCTATGGGTTAGTCATGGGAATCTTCATTTTTTTGTAATAAAACAGCAGCAAGGTTTGTTTCAAAGGCAAAAGAGAAAATACTAAATGGCTTAGTATAATCAGGGCTAGCTAAGGTGGGAGCTTCTAAGATAGCCCTTTTTATTTGTTCAAATGCATGCCTAGAAGAGGGAGTCCATTTGATTTCATGGTCCTTTTGGAGCATGTCAGTTATATCTTTTACAATCTCTGCATAATTTGGAATAAACCTTGTTAGAAAACTAATCTTGCCTAGAAAAGCTTGAATCTCCTTCTTGTTTCTAGGTAAGGTTAATGTTTCAATGGCAGATACTCGTTTGGGGTCAATTACTACTCCCTCCTTTGAAATTATATGGCCCAACAGTTTTCATTCTTTGATAGCAAACAAGGACTTCTTAGGGTTCAATGATATTCCAAATTTTCTACACCTGTCAAAAACCTTCATCAATTGCTTTAGATGTTTCTGATTAGATTTAGAAAAAATAGTTATGTCATCAAAATAAATAACCACAAATTTATTTACTTGACCCATAAAAGTTATGTCCATAGCTCTTTGAAATGTTGCTCCAGTATTGGTTAAGCCAAATGGCATCGTAGCGTACATGAATGTACCCTAGGGTGTAGTAAAGGTTGTTTTCTCTCTGTCTGTTGTATCAACATTCACCTGATTGTAACTTGAAAAACCATCAAGCATAGAAAGTCTTTGTGCTCTTCAAACCATTTGAACTGATCCATTTTAAGCAAAGGATAATTATCTTTTAATGATGCCTTATTCGAATTTCTAAAATCCACACAGAGTCTTATTTCTCCATTTTTCTTTCTAACATGAACTAGATTTGCAACCCAATTAGAATATCTAAGAGGGAGGATGATCTAAGCATCTAGCATTTTGTTAATCTCCCTTTCTACAGTTGGTAGAAGGGCTAGATTTATCCTTCTAAGTTTCTGTTGAAAAGGTTTTGCTTCTGGCTTCAAAGAAATCTTATGATGTATTAATGAAGTATCATAGGTCTTTAGATCAACATAAGTCCAATCAAAAACATCCTTATAATTTTGTAGTAAGCTTTGATCTCAGGGTCTAGAGATGCACATAATTTGATGTTTTTGATATCTTCATTAGTTCCAATGTTAATCTCTTCTATGTCATCTTCTGAAGAAATTGACTGAGGGTTTCGGAGGACATCATTTTGTTCAAACAATTTTTCTAAAGGAATAGGTCCTTTTGGAATAAAATTGTTAGGTAATTGAATATGTCATGATTAGAAATTTGGGTTTAAAATCTAAAGTATCATTTCCATCTACATTTTCATTTATTTCAGTTCTATCTTCATCAATTTGTAGAAATGAAAAATCATCTCTTACTTGCATAAATGATTTCAAATGTTCATCATCTTCGAATATTTGCCAATGTTTCAGATTATCTGGGATAGATGGCCTATATTTGATTTGTATCTAATAGAGTACATCAGTATGATCGGGAATTTTAAAAGAGCTAGCACAGACAGCTAAGGCATCTGCATGAATATTCTGATCTCTGGGAATATGAGTCAAATTAAAAGCATCAAAGAAGTTTTCAGCTGAATCCCATACTTCATTTTGGTAGGACCTAAGTCTAGGGTGCTTGGTCTAGAAAACATTTCTTATTTTCTTAACAATAAGTTCTGAATCAGTAAAAACACTTAAATTTTGAACTTTTAAGCTTTTGGCTAATTGTAATCCTAAAAGGAAAGCTTCATATTTAGCCACATTATTTGTAACTTCGAAGTCTAATTTACATGATTGGGTCATATTTTCTTTTTCAGGTGAAATTAAAACTACTCTAGCTCCTACCCCATCTTTCATGCAAAAACCATGAAAGAACAGTTTCCAAATATCAGTTTGGTTTGGTTCAAGACTATCAACTACCTCTTCAATTTTGACTTGAGTTTTATGTTGGTTTGAAATGAGTTGAAAACAACCAAAGTCTTGATCTATTGCATAAATTGGATGGTCCCTTAGCTGGTCAGTATTACAAACAGTATGTACAAATCTTACCTCTATATATAATCTTAATTGCTCTCCTCCATAAATAGGAATAGTAGCATATGACATATCCATCTATAGAGTTCCCCCTAATTTGGCACAACAAGACCTAGAAAGGAGCATTCCAAACTTGGGAGGGATATCTATGACAGCAATATCAAGTACTACACTTTTCACTGGAATTTGGGAAAGGGTAACCACTAGATCCTTGATCAATCCCAAACAGGGCACCCTTTTAGAATCAAAGGTGTACAGGTCATGGTAGGATTTAGTTATGTCGAGTTTCAAATGGTCCATCATAGATTTTGGCATAAGGTTGTGTGATGCTCTTGAATAAAGCATACAATTATACAACATGGAATCATTTATTTTAAGAGTTACATAGAAAGGAGACACTATCTCAACTATCATGTCTGAACTAGGGCCAAAAACTACTGTTGATTTTTCATCTTGCAGACTTATGACATCACCTTCAGCATCAACCGAGGTATTTTATATCCATTTTGTGACTTGACTTTTGTAACCAGGGTTTTTAGAAAGTTCTGACAGTGGAATTGGGATCTTAACCCTCTCTAATTCTTTTTCAACATTAAATGCAGTCAAAATGTTTTTACCAATTTGAGTACTATCAATTGACTGATCTAAGGGCTGAATAAGAGTTGTTTGAGTCTCAACGGTTTTGGTACGTGGTTCAATTATTGGAGTTTCCTTTGGAGGTCTCCCAGGACCAGGCCTAGGCCTAAGATCATATCTCTTGTTTAACTCTGCAATTAAAAATTCAGAGAAAGCATGATATTTAGAGACTTGTGAAGCTTCTTGATCTTCTTGAACCTGATTTTGTTGTGAGAGAGGAATGATGGCTATTTGATTGGAAGAAGAATCCATACTATTAATATCTTCATTGATTGTCATAGTATTATCATCAGGTTGTTGATCTTCTATCAATAAAGGAGTAGGAACCTATTGATCATTGCTAGGTCTCTGAAGAATTTGTAGTGATGGATTTCTTTTATATTGACTTTTATTTTGGTTTTGAGGTCTAGTAACTGTTTGTTGTATTATTCTAGGTTGGGTCTTAATCTTTGAAATCCTATTTGATAGGTTTCTAAGAAGAGATGTTATTTCATCTATTTTTTAGTCTTCTGATTTAGTCTTAGAGGAACTAGAGGCTTCTTGAATAGATTTGAATTTTCTTTGGGCCTTTTCTTCCTTAAGTTTTAAAG
Source organism: Pinus taeda (assembly GCA_000404065.3). Classification (NCBI taxonomy): domain Eukaryota; kingdom Viridiplantae; phylum Streptophyta; class Pinopsida; order Pinales; family Pinaceae; genus Pinus; species Pinus taeda. The sequence goes on from APFE031151089.1 coordinate 151,302, forward strand.
AAGTTGAGGTTGCCCTATTTGCTTCTACTTCTATAGTGTTTGTTTGCATATCTTCAAGAGTTCTTGAAGTTCTGTCTCTTAGCATAACAACAAAGTCATCATCAAAAGCTTTAGAAAATCTAGACTTAGCTGCTGCTACAGGGGGCTTACAATCAGCAGGCATTTTGTGATAGAGCTTGTTGAATCTTTTGATAAAACATGACACTGGTTCACTGAAGTTCCTTTAAGCTCTTCAATTTATGTGAGGAAGTAAAGAGGATCCTTTTTTACACCCCATTGATTTTTAAATATGGTTGTAAGCTCATCCCAATTTCTAATGGAAGCTACTGGTAACTGCCTAAACCAAATCCTCACATTTCCTTCAAGTGGTTGTACAAACAATCTCATATAAATGTTTTCTTGTTCAATATTCATGTTGTCCGCAAAGTCTAGAAAAGCTTTAAGATGGTCTTCAACTGAGGGACCAGCTTCTCCATTGTACTTGGGAAGGTATTTTAAGTATCCAACTGGGAACGCATCAAGGTTATTAAGTAAGACTAAGGCAGCATATCTAGCCTGTATAATAGTTCAGACAGCCATGACAGCAGGTGGTGTATGAGGTGCTTGAGGTGTATGAAGTTGTCCAGGTGGAGTACGAGGTGTTTGTGTAGATGTTGAGGATGAAGAAGAAGTAGAGGAAGAAGATGGTGATTCAGGGGTTGATGAATTAGTTGGAGGTGAAGGAAGAGGAGATCTCCTGAAACACTTCAAAGGAGTCTTAAGAACTAACTTTGGGACGTGTAAAGGAATACCTTCTTTTGTTTCAAAGAGAGGATTGGAATATATAGAGAAGGTCTCCTCAAGTTGTTTAGAAGAAGAAGCTTCAAGTCAGTCAACAATAGAAGGAAAATGATAGGTGGTAGGGGATATGAAATCTGTGGGTTTATATTCTGGTAGATTAACACCCAAATCAGATTCAGTTTTAGGTGATCCTGGTGGTAGTTTGAGATTCTAATGAATGAATAAGGTAGGTTGACTTAAAATCAACTCCTCTATTTAGAAGTTCAGCAACCCTAGGTGATAAATGGGAGTAATCATGATCACATGGGATATTACTATAGGAGTCAAATGATTCTAATTCTTCATATTGTAGGATTGAAAAGGAAGAATATGATGGTTGGTGTCCCCTTTTAGAACTGGCTTTTCTCATAAGCTTTTCAAGATCTGACAGAGGACAAACTATGTCAGCGTCTGAACGAGATCTACTATGTTTAAAAGGTGCCAGCTTTGGAGTGTGGAGTCGCCTAAGTGAATGATTTTGACCTTTCTAAACCCTTAATCACCTTTAAAGGAAAAGAATGAATGAATATCGTTGTCCCAATGGAAACTTAAATGAAATTTGAATCCCCAACAATGGCGCCAGTCTGATGTTGTACCTCTGAGATAATAGTAGGTTAGCTATCAATGCCAAAGCATCTAAAATAATGTTTTGGGGGTTTTTGGTTTTAGTTTTGGAAGACCAATGAATGAAGACAGATTTAGAATTGAAATACTTAATCCTTTGGCTTATATTAATATCTCAGCAAAGGGCTGCTATAAAGCTTTACATAGTGATATAGATCAAAAATAGTGGTGAGAAGAAGACAAAAAATAATATGATTATCACAGTTTCCAGACTGTAAAACAGAACAATCATAAGTATGAAAACTTTCTGAACTACGTTCCAAATATTCAAGGCAGTATACTTAAGCTTACACAAGATGCTGATGATTTATTGATTAGAGGGGATTAGCTAAACAAACAATTCATTAATCCATTCTCTTAATAGATGATCACTTCAGGAGCTTATAAGAATAAATTGAGACACAATTATTCCTACCTAGATATCTCTATAAGTCATAATCATATGAAGAAAAACATAATGATTGATAACTGGAAAAACTTATAGGATAACACAAACTGTGTAAAACCAAATTCAAAATCCTCTTCTTTGTATTAAAGTTCCAGAAAGACTAAGTACATCAAGTGTCTACAAAGGCTTCCTTCAAAAGTTCAACCAGGTTCAAAGTAGAATGAATAGTCACAACTTTACAAGCAATGAATAATGAACCTTAAACATTGAACCCATAACAACTCGAGAAGAGAGTTATTTATACAATAATGAAACTAAGAAAATATCCTAAAACTAATTAAGATTTATTCTAGGAAAGGAAAGATCTTCATGCAAGAAGATAGGGGCATCTATTTAATTGTTTCTTCATGTCCCTTTTATTCAGGTTGTGTTGGCTTTGTTGTTTGATATTTTTCCCCTTTACGCTGCTTGATTGTTTGTATCCTTTACGCTGGTTAATTCCTTCATTTGATCTTTCATCTGATACTCTTTAAACTTTGTGAATATCCTTTGAACCTGCTGAGTAACCTTTACTGTGTTCATTTTTACCTTTACAATGCATTTCAGTTTTTTACTGTGTTTTTCAACAGTAAATCCTTTTAGATTTGTCTTCAAAATGTATGCAAGGTTTTTATTTGTAAGCCTGAAATAGAAGTTCTTACCTGCAAAACATAGAAATTGTTAAGAAAACATAGGAAACAAAGAAGGACATCAATGGCTTTATTGAACTTGAAAGGATATTTGGAATGAGTCCATAGCATATCGAAAGGTAAAACAATGGCTTTATTGGTCGCAGAGACTTATGGAGGGTTTACTGTGAAAACAGACGAAACAAAGGAAAAATAGTGATTTTGCATTTAACAGAAAAAACGAATTTATTTTTGAAATATGGGGCAAAGTAAACAATAGTCATTTTGTCGTTATGCGATAGGTGGTTTTGGTTTTCTTCGCACCGCTTTATGAAGCGCGGGCGGTTTTGGGAGGGGTCACCGGAAACAATGTGAGCCTGACACGTAGCAAGGGGAGGTCAATGGAATACCACTTTTCAAGTGGGTAATGCTCGAACAGTGAGCCAACCCGAATTCTGTTGTTTCAGTGGGACCTAGGGGTAACTTGTCTAAAGTGTTAGCATGGTTCTTAGGGGTCCTGTAGATGATGTGGAAGGTATGTGTGTTGTGTTTTCCTCGATTCCATTTACTTAAAGTCACATAGGAGGTCGAATCTAACCATAGTAGCCTCTCGTTGCATCTTTACCTGAGTTGGCCGGTTACTTGGGTAGATGTGAGAGGAGGGTGCTATAGAGTGGTATCAGAGCATGGTTCACCCCTCAGACTGGATGGATTGTATGTGTTAGTCATGCATGCATATCAGTTGCATGTGTGTCTCTTATACTTGCATTCCATGTGTTTGTTGCATTTTCATGCTGATTGATCATGGTTGCAGTGATGTCGTCGTGTAGAGCTTGATGTTGCTATTATGGAGTGCATTGTCATGAATGCATGCTAAAGATTTCACATAAAAGGATGAGAATTTTATACAGAAACATCCAGAACTACTCAAGCGTTGAGGATAAAACTTTCTGAAAGAGAGGGGCATGTTAGGTCCCTATACTACTAGTGTAGCCCCTTATTGTTATTAGTGCAACCCCCTTATTGTATTATTGTGCCCATGTAGTCCCCATATTGTTATTATTATGCCCCATAGAAGCCCACTATTGTTATTATTGTGCCCTTATAATATTATTGTTATGTTGGCTCTGATTATATTATGACCCCTTAGACTCTTATATATAGGAAGGAGGTCTTGTGATTTGTATCATCCAAGAATTGTTTATTTGTGTAATGTAAAGGAGGTTGCCCCCTCAAAGAGGCTTATTTTGAAGTCGTTGATCAATCTCTTCTTCTATTTTGTGAGTTGGTTTCATAAAATCTCATCAGAGGCATAGCCATACGTCCTACAAACAACAACAAACTCAAACATGAAGGTGTCAGGATCTTCATTGGTTAGGCCATGGAAACGAGGAAGGGAAGCATGGCTTATATTTTTCATTCTAACTTCTCCATTGGTCTCTCTAATAGGGAAAAACTCATTGTTTTGGTTTTCAACCATAGTTTGGGTAAGTGAGATAGGTTTTTCTTCTCCTATAGGTTCTTCAAAAAAACTAGGTGCCCCTCCTAAAGGATTTTCCAACTCCCCTATAGTCAGAGGGGGAAGTTCACAATCACCGAAGAAAAATGAAGGTTGACTGTTTGAGGAGGTGGGGGTTTTTAGCAAGAATTTCCCTTGGTTATCCCTACTCCTACAAGGCATGAAAGAACAAGTTTTCTTTTTGAATTTTTCACTTTTTGTTCAAAGCAATAAAACTAATATTAAAAAAAGAAAGAAAAAAGAACAATTCTTACGCAGAAACAACACCTACCTAGACACCTCTCCGACAACGACGCCAAAAACTGATGAGCCCTGGTATTGAACCAAGGATGTTGCAACTCCCAACGTCTTCTCAACTTTAATTATCAACTCTGAGTTCGTACAAACTTAGAGGTTGCAATGCTATATGCACAATAGGTTAGGTTATACTCATGTCACTCTTATTCATGAAATCATATCTGCATATTTAGAGACCATTCCTCCAACTAATTGTAGTGAAAACCTCTTCTGAAAGCATAAATGAACATGATTCTACTGCCAAAGTGAAAATGTCAATCATCAAATGTAAATGCTAATTGAAATTGTATAAGGGAAAATAGGTTAATTTAGTGGCAGAAATAAATCATACTACTTTGCTTACCATCCATCAAATGTAAATGCTAATTGAAATTGCTTAAGGAAAAAGGCTAATCTATTTGCAAGAATAACTCATGCTACTCTACTTGCACAATTAATTCAAATCAATAACCTACCTTGCATGCATCATTTATCTACTCACACTTGCTTGAAATTGAGAAATCGCATCTTTAACATGCCTATGAAGAAAAAAATGCTAAATTTAACTTTGTTTTGCTATCTGATGGTTGCAATGATGGAAGGATGAAGTTGGAGTGGTCCTAAGATCTTCCCTAATCATCAAATCACAATGTGGGGGCTATTATTCAACTTAACTAGGCCAAATTCCAAGTTTGGAGAAAAATTGGTTGAAGAAATCAAAGTTATAGGGTTGCTACAAGAAACTGCTACAAGAGGAGGATCTGAGATCTTTTGAGGATAGAAATGGGGTCTTGAAGGTAGAGGAAGGTGAGTGAAGGTAGAAGGAGGTGGATGAAAGGTGTGGGAGCCCCTTACCCAAGCTTAGTACCCCTTGGAGGTCTATTTTGCACCAAAGTTGATGCCAACAGTGTCCTTCATTTGCCTTAACATAGTGAATTCAGAGACAGAACTTTGAAGCAATGTGAGGTACCTAAGAGGAAGATGGAAAGGTCCATGTGGACGTGGAAAAGTGTGCCCACAACTTCAATAGTGTAGTGTCTAATTAAACAAAGCCTAAATATAAAATTAATCACTTGATAACCAATTACATAGTTTTATTGCTATAAATAATGCATGTCAAAACCAAATCCTATCCTTTCGCAAGGTACATCAACTACATAGTGCACCATCTTTAATAAGACCACTTTATATTATTGATTATAAACTCTAATTACTAGGTAAACTTTATTTAATAAAAATGGGAATTATGAAACAATCTACTCCCTTGCCTATGAGAGTTGGGAAGAGACCCTAACATTATTACTCGAATAAGACACCATATTGAGACATTATTTACTTTTATACATTTCATATAGAAGGCAAAATAAATATATTTTATCAGTCTAATAAGACACCATATGTGAGGGGGAAAGTGGAAGAACATGGCGACTGGAGCTAGGGTTTTTTTGCATGAGAAGGCGTGGAGCTAGGGTTTCTTCTGCACGAGAAGACGATTCTGGACGAGGCCGCCATTTTCATTTCGTTGGAGGGCTTGCAGAGAGGATATGAAGCCCCTAGCTCATGGAGGCAATGGTTGGATTGGGCTATGGCGGCTCCTCCTCCCGAACTACCACAAAGGCACCTCAGGGACTGCAGCAGATGGAACTGGAATCGTTGCTCGCTGCCCCGTATGGGCACGGCTCCCTGGCAGATGACGTGAACTCCTTTTCTCAGGCTTTTTTGTTCTCAGGCTATGGACCTAGCATGGGTTCAGCTCGGCGACTGCCCAGGTAGTCGAGCTCGAATTTCTTTTGCTCATGGAAGGTTACAGGGTGAGTTGCAGTGGGTTTCTAGTGGTATCAGTTTTTTGGAAGTGGATACAGGTCGGTGGCTCTGCCTGCTCCGGACCCCTGCCTTCCCTGAAGATATTCCTTTCGTTCTCCAGGCAGTTTCTGTGAATAAGGACTCCCTGATTCAAAGCCCTCCCATGCACGGGCCAGGGTCCCCTTTGTTGTTGCCGACTAGTTGGAGTCGGGTAGCAGGCACTTGGTCCAAAATACTCTGTTCTTTTCGATAGTTGGTGCCTCATGATCCCCCCCCTGACGCGCAGACAGTAGGCAATATGAAGGAAGTTGGCTCCTCGTCATGGGTAAACCCTTTCCGATTTCAAATTTATATAAAATCACCAAAAGGGCCTTCTTTGTCAATCTGGATTACTATAACATATATTGTTCTGTCCCTAAAGCATTCCATTTTGCAGAAATCTGGATATCCAACAAATTTGCAAAACTTAATTTATGGAGGTAGAGCCTTACAGGATTTTAGGCAATTGTAGGATTATGACATCCAAAGGGTATCCACAATTGTCCTCAATCTAAGATTAAGGTGGGGGGGGATTGTAATACATCCCTCTATGGCCGGGAAGGTTTCTGGGAATAATCCTTTGAAATTTCCACAAGAAAAAATGAACCAAACATTCGGAGGCCCCTTGTTTAAACATATTCTCCAGGGGAAAAGATCAATGAAAAAAAAAAAAAACAAGATAAAAACTACAAGAAGGTTCAGCGACTAGCCCATACATAGTGGAGCTAATGAACTCAACTCCGGAATTACATATAGAAGATCCTGAAGCGGATGTGAGTTGTGCCTCCTTTGCATCACAAGCCATCATTTGTCGATTTAACTATTTTTGACCAAAGCCAGAGGAGCTTTTTCACTAGATTTTGAGCAACTGGTCCCTCGATTACAAAATACAACTTTGCTCAAAAGGTTTTTTATTGTAAAACTCCCTTCTCCTACTGCCAGAGGCTATATTCTGTAGGAAGGGCCATGGTTCTGGGGATCGACTAGTCTTTTCGTCACCCCATGGTTTACAGATTTTGATGCAAACACTATGGTTATTTCCATAATGTCGGTGTGGATTCGACTCCACAACCTCCCTCTTTGTTTCTGAAATGAACGCATCCTCTCTAGTATCGGGAACAACATTGGGAAATATATCAAAATGGATTGCCAAAGGTTGGAAGAAAGAATCTTCACCTTTGCTAGGATCTGTGTGGATGTGGACCTCAACAAAGGTTTGTCGGATCATATTCAGCTAATCCATAAGCAGATGAACTGGACTCAGAACCTAGATTATGAGAACACAACCTTCAAGTGTAGAATCTACAAACAAACTGGGCACCTTCAAAACTTATGTCCAGAAGCAAAAAAAAAAAACAATGTACGAAGGAAGAAAAATGGGAAACAACAAAAAGGATGGAACTTCTTCCCATCTCAACAGGAAATGGAGGAAGATGAGGCTGAGGTGGACCTCCCCTTTCCTAGGAACAACCAGACTTCGTAAGCACCAGAAAAACAGAAGTCGTCCGCTCAGGTACCCAAGGAAACTCAGGACAATCAGGCACTAGAATCCCAGGGGGAACAAGAACCCATGAAATCACAACCAATACTTATGACAGAATCACTGGAACCAAGCAGGTACAAGCGGATACACTCATCAGACACTTCAGATTCAGATAAAGACATCTTCAAACCTGATGAGTCCCGGCTTGCTCTGGTCACTACCACTCTGTGGGAGTGGGGATGGCGCAAGGTTGAGAAGAAAAAAGGACAGAAAACGTAGTTTTCTGGTCATTGTATTTTAGTTTGTTTTTATTTTTGTTGCTCTTGTTTAACATCAACCAGTGGCTGGTGTAATTTTATTTTTCTATATTAATACAATTACACTTTTTTCATTGGAAAAAGACACCATATGTGAGGCATTATTACTTTCATAAATTTCCTATAAAAGGAAAAACAAGTATATTTTAAAATTTGGCTATCACTCTATAAAAACACCATATTTCAGACATTATTTAGTTTTATGAATTTCTTAATGGAAAGGGATTTTGGACGAGGCATATGATTGTTTATGGTTTTGATGATGACAATTATGATTGGAGATTTATCAAGCCTCAGGTTTAAATCTCATGGGGAGGGGATGTTTCACACAATCTTGGTAATAGCATCTTACTAGTAGGCAGATCGTTATTCTATCCAAAATTGGGGCTGGCCCTGGCCTAGGCTCAGCCTAATTTAAAAAAATAACACAAACTATGATTAAAGATCGTGTTCTTTAAAATTTTGCATCAACCATATTTCACTTAAAGATTTCATGAAGAATGATTATAACCTTTAGTGACCTCTTCCTCGTGTTTGCTTCTGCCTTGTCCTTGCCCATCTTGTTTGCTTCTGCCTTGTCCTTGCCCATGGAGTTTCATGGTTTCCTTCTCGATGATTGTTGAAACCCCCATGGGCTTATCTCTTTTCTTTCTTCCTCTGGCTTACTTCTCCAGTGTTCCATCTTTCTTTTTCTCGTCTCCTCTTCTGTCTCTTGTCCTCTTTCGGCTTCGTCATAAACTTTGTCTTCTGCGTTCCCTTGTCTTATCCCACTTCTTCATCTTTTGTAGAATTAGACGCGTTCCCTTTGTTTTATCCCACTTCTTTATCTTTGTAGAATTAGATGCATAAATCTATAACCTTGCCCTACTTTGTTTAGGCTCCGAAACTACCATAGCTTTAAGTAGAATCTTTTTCACATGAAATAAAGTGAAACATCAGTAACCTAGCAATACATCTTATTAGTGGGTAATACAATACATAGGAATGAGTGTAATATTAGTTTCAGAATGGAACATCCCCGAGCATCATCTTAACGTTTGCTTACCCAAAACTATATGTGAAACGAAACTGTTCAACAGTAGCACTATACCACTCAATTTTCCATGGAATATATTATAAATTACGCTGATAATGATCTCATCGTCATCATGCAAATAGCATTCTAACTTAGCCGTTCATGTCATTCAATTCTTTATTTGCATTCTTGAAGCCTGTGAATATGTATGGCATACTCCATCAACATGTCTGCAGTAATTACATCATTACATGGGAATTAAATATCGTGTAATATGACAATCAACAGTCCAGCCAAACATGAATCAAAGCTATGTTCTTGTTCATGTTCTCCATCAAAATGTTGTGCCATATTCATGTTGTCAGTAATGGGTTTCTCCATCGAGCTAGAACATCCTCTCCTCATTTATTTCCCCTTCAAGTTAGATGTCTTAAAGCGCAATTAATTACTCATCAGCATTTTTTTTAGTTTCCATCCCAAAAAAAAAATTCTTACACAATAAAAGCAACTAAATTATTTTATGGTCCTGACTCCTAAAACCAGTTGCTTAACGCCTCCCAACTGCCAAAAGCTGAATGTTTCCTGCAGCTATTTGCTTCATATACATTGATGGAATGGGGAATAATCTCTCACAAGGAATTATAATCCAACAATCTTAGAGATCATCTTGATTTAGTGACAGTCACCACAAGCTAATTATCTTCATTACTTAGATTGGTTCCCCTGGGGGTGTACATACTACAGATAAGCCCAAACCCAGTGGCCAGATTCTCACCGTGATAATAAACAGGCCAGTTTTTTGCCCTTTCTCAAATATTTTGATATGTAACTTCTTTGTCCAGCAAATATCCTGCTTCCTTCATTTGTGCAGTTAAACTCTTCAGCTTTGCATAAATCTCCTCTGTTTGTGGGTGGGACTTGTCTCCTGCAACAAATGAATGCACCTTGCTCTTAACCTCAATCCAGCTGAGTCCTGGCTCCTTTTTCACTCTCCTGGCTTTCATTGTGCTTCTCACCTTTTCAGCATCATCCCAGTTACCAGCTGCAGCATATATGTTTGAAAGTAGAACATAGGTTGCATCATCTTCTGGCTCCAACTCAAGCACACGTTCTGCCGAGTGTTTACCAATCTCCACATTGCCATACATTCTACAGGCACCAAGTAAGGTCCGCCATATCAGAGAATCAGGTTGAAATGGCATGCCTTGGATCAAGTCCTCAGCCTCAGACAGGTACCCAGCACGCCCAAGAATGTCAACCATGCATGCATAGTGACCTAGAGTAGGTACAATGCCATGGTCTTGAATCATTGAGTTAAAGAAGTATCGCCCTTCATTTAATAGGCCTGCATGACTGCATGCAGACAGGATTCCAACAAACGTTACAGCATTCGGCTTCATGCCAGACTGTTGCATTTCTTCAAACAGTTGGACGGTCTCCTTGTAAAAACCATTCTGTGCATAACCAACTATCATTGAATTCCATGAAACCACATCTCGTTTGGATGTTTGCTCAAATAGTATATGTGCATCATCGATAATTCCGCATTTTGAATACAAATCAACAAGGGAAGTCTGCACAAAAATATCTTTTTCATATCCATTTTTCAGAATTGAAGAATGGACCTGCTTGCCCTGCTCCAAAACTGCTAACCTAGCACATGCCCCTACAGCACTGGCAAAGCTAAACTGGTTTGGTTTTATGCCTGCCTGCTGCATTCGACAAAAGAGCCTCAAGGCGTCCTCGCCGTAATCATTTTGTTCATAGCCTGTGATCATAGCAGTCCAGGAGACTAAACAATGCTCGCTCATTTTCTCAAATACTTTCTGTGCATTCTCTATGTTCCTGCATTTTCCATACATGTTAACAAGGCCAGACAGTACAGAGTTAGACCCTTCATATCCCGTCTTGATGACATTTGCGTGGGTTTGCCGGCCTTCTTCCAGAGTTGCTATTGACGCACATGCACTTAATATACTGGCAAAGGTATACTGGTTTGGTTTCATGTCCGTCCTTTGCATATTTCTAAAGAGTTTCAAGGCCGCTCCATCTTGGTTATTCTGGACATATCCTGCAATCATTGATGTCCATAAAACCACATCTAGTATTGCCATTTTGTCAAACACCTCACGTGCATTCTCTAAACAGCAGCATTTGGCATACATGTCAACAAGAGCACTGCCCACAAACACATTCATTTCAAATCCTGTTTTTATGAAACATCCATGGACTTGCTTCCCCTGTTCTATTGCCTTCATCCCGGCACATGCCCGGAGAACACTCGCAAAGCTAAACAGGTCAGGAAGATTCATCCCTTCTGAGAGCATTTGTGAAAACAACTTTAACGCTTCTTTATTATGGTTATACTGGGTATATCCTGAAATCATTGCATTCCATGCCACAGTGTTTTTGTGAGGCATTTTGTCAAACATTTGGCATGCATCTTGCAGACTCCCACATTTAATATACATATCAATCATATTGTTCCCTAATAAAACATGGCTTTGGAATCCATTTATATTCATGTGCTCATGCACTCTCCTGGCCTGTTCAATAGATTTCTTGTGGGCGCATTCTCTCACAAGAAGAGCATAGCTATTGAAGCTCACCCTTGTGTAGGTTCCATGCAAAATATCAACGGCTTCCTTTACATTTCCCTTCGTACACAATGCTACTAGATTCTCATAGTCAGGATTCGGCTCCTGAAACTCAATTTTAATGGTGGAGGTGTTAACACCCCGAATATTTAACTGGTACCCAACAGAAAACTGAATCCCATTCCATAGTTGAAGGCCTGAAACTGCCAAAACACGTGTTTTTGCATGGTGTACTTGGCCTGTGAATGATGTTTTCAAAACTCTGGTGCACTTCTTCATATCCGTTTAATTCAGTCATTTTTCATTCTAGGATGAAAATGTATAAAACCACGAGTTTGTTCACTAAAATTCTTCATATGTCTTGTGTTTCTGGAATATCTCTGTTAACAGTCGATCCTCTTCTGAAACCCATTGACTCAAAGCTTTGCTCCACTGGCCTGACGCTACAGAGAGAAAGTAATTCAGTGGAGGTTTCATATGGTGTACTGAACTTCAAGAAGATGAGAAATTAATTTAAAATTTTAAAATTTTTATTGAAAAGATTTCCATGAAAGAGTATTGCCTAAAAGATATCCATTTTATTTTCCCACGAGTTTTCACATCCATTTACAAGAGAATCTCAAAGTTCCTTTGAGTTCTCAAAATTCAGATTTCTATGCTTACGGCTTCGCCTGCAATTGCCAGAGTGGGTGTCCGTTTTTTTTTTTTCAGTAGAAAAAATCGAGATATATTATATTGAGTTCATATAATTACAAAAATGATTCTCATCATGGAGTAAATATGTCATCAGAAATACATATATGTATATGAGTATATGAGATCATATGCTGAGAATGAGGAGATATATCTGTGAAAACTAGTGAAGATGATGTTCATATGGGGATTTTTGGATCATATAATAAAACAAAAGACTTGTGAAAAGATATTATGTTCCATATATGTTGTGCCATTCATTCATGACGCTGTCCATAATGGCGGATGACGGTCTGGCAGATTCATTAAAAACATGATCATTACGCCATTTCCAAACCGTCCATAAGAAAATGAGGATGAGAAATCTTATGTTGCCTTTCTGATTGCTCCACCATAATAGTGCTGCACTAGGAGAGTCAAAATCTGTCAGTATAAAATCAAAAAAATTGGACAAAGCGTACCAGATCTGCTGGATGACTGGACATTTGAAAAACATGTGTATGTTGGATTCTTCATCGGCTTTGCATATTGTGCATCTGCTGGGGCCACACCAAAATCTCTTCCTGAGGTTTTCCCATGTCAAATTTTTGTTATAGAAGACTAGCCAGGCAAAATAAATAAACTTTGGTGGACACCGAGCCTTCCAAAATCTGTGTGGGAATGATGGAAGAATATATGGAGTCCTGCTGCCGATCATATATCTGTATATGTCTTGTACAGAGACAGGTCTGCGGAAATTGCAAACGGTCCATGAAAGAATGTCCCGGTCGCCATGTTTCTGAATGCCGCTCATGGATAATTGTTCGGTGGTCGTTTTCCATATGCCGGCCCATTGTGCCTGAAGATGAAGATCACATTCGTCCTTCCATACTGGTGTATTCCCGTGCCAGCCTTTGATGAGTTTGTCCCAAGTGAAATACCCTCTTTGCTGTAATTGTAAGATGAGTCCATGTGGGATTGAGTAATCAGTTTTGATGCCTGTCATAGGGTCAATGCCTATGATGATATTGCAGCCATTATATAACCGCCACCTCAATCGAGACATAAAGAATGGTACGATTTTCTTTATACAATTCCATATAGGGAAGCCGCGCCTGGGACCAATGGTGTCGTGCCTTAACCAGAATTCGATTGGTTTCGCCTTCATGTACCTGTTGCGGATGATGTTGCTCCATTTAGTGCGTCCAAATATGCCCCTCCATAAAGTTTTACATATAAGAGCACGTCCAAAAAGACAGAGATCCAATATGCCCCATCCGCCTTGCTGTTTTGGAATTGAAATATGTTTCAACTGTGCGAGATGCATCTTATGATATTTGGATGAGTTCCCCCAGATGAATGCAGCAGTGATTTGATTTATACGCCTGATGACGCAGGTGGGGAGAATAAGGAGATGAGCCCAATATACAGACAAATGAGTGAGGACCGCCTTTGATAGAGTAACCCTGCCCGCCAGAGAAAGGACGCGGAATTCCCATGAGGAAATGCGCTTATAGTATTTTAATAATAGCCAATCCCAATCAGTTATATTATATTTGAGCGGCTTTAGATGATAACCAAGATAGGATATGCCGCCACTGATGGGGAGCGCTTGGACCCCGAACATGTCTGTAATTCCCTGTATCAAAGCCGAGGACCCTCCATGGAAGTATAAAATAGATTTTTGCTTGTTAATGAGAAGACCTGTAGCATTCTGAAAGCTGTGAATAATGCTGAAAATGCAGGACCATGAGGCGCGGTGGAGTAAAGCACAGATAAGAACGTCATCCACAAATAGGTTGTGGGACAAAGAAATATGGCGGCTGATTTTTATGGGGAAACATCTCAGATCATCCACCGCTTTGTTTATGTGCATACTGAGCGAATTCATGGCCAGTATAAAGATGATTGGGGCGAGTGGGCATCCCTGTCTGAGTCCCCTTTCTGCATGAAAGTAGGGGGAGGGGATCCCATTAATATTTATGGCATATTTGACACCCTCTATACAAGACATGATCCATGATATCATATCCTCGCGTAGTCCAATTTTATGCAGGAGGCATCGAATGAACCCCCAATCCAGACAGTCGTATGCCTTTTGTAAATCTATTTTTAGAACGGCGCCAGCAATATTCTTGGAGGCCATCGTGTATATGCATTCTTGTGTGGATGCAACCGCATCAAGAATGTTTCGTCCCTTCAGGAATGCATGCTGATCAAAGGTTAAATGGGTGGCCAGAGTGCCTTTGATGCGTTCCGCTATAATCTTAGATATAATTTTGAAAGTAATATTGCAAAGAGATATCGGTCGAAAGTCGGAGAAGGTGACGGCATCTTTCTTCTTTGGAATAAGGGCAATAATGGTGGATGCAGTATGAGGGTGGATGAATCCATTGATTCGAGATGCCTCAATCATACTGATAAGGTCTGACTTGATCATGTCGAAGAAATGCAAGAAAAATTCTATGGACCATCCATCTGGCCCGGGACATTTGTCCTTGCTGAAGGCTTTGAGAATGCGAAGCAGCTCCTCCTCGGTGATCGGCTGATAAATGGCATCGTTTGTGGCTGCATCGAACATGAGAGGATAATGTTCAATTCCCCATGTAATGTCCCTAATAGCGCATCCCGGACCCCGGCTATATTGCTTCCTGTAATGAGATAGTGCAGCGTCTATGATATCCTGTTGGGAGGTGAAGAATCCACCCATGCCATCTTGAATTTTCCATATGGAGTTGATCTCCCGCCTGTGGTTAGCATACCTGTGGAAGAACTTAGTGTTCCGGTCCCCCAGTCCGAGCCAGAGAGCGCGACTTTTGAGTCGCCATGTGGATTCTTCGTTTTCCAATATCTTGTTTTTTTGGCGAGTGAGATCGGCAAACATAAGATTTTGTTGAAGCGATTGGGCGTTGGGATCCCGAGTGGAAAATATGCGGTCCAATTCCATTTGGATCCGAAACAGTTCCGCACGGTTGAGGCGCCTTTTATCACGCTGCCATGCCATAACCTTTCCGCGAACAAAATTCATACGGATACGAAGAGAGGATCCCATTGAAGAGGTAGCAGATTCATTCCATGCAGTAGAAACCATGTGATTGAAACCCGGATCATTTAAATATGTATGGTCAAACTTAAATGGATATCGCCCCCGAATGCTGTGCTGGTGCCACTGTAAGAATATCGGCCTGTGATCAGAAATGGTGTCGTTACCAATGGTAAAGGCAGGCATACCCATGAGGTCGATGATGTCGGACTGAATGATGACTCGGTCCAATCGCTTTGCAATGTAGGCATCGTTGAGCCGCCCATTCTGCCATGTATAAGACAATGGAGAGGGGGCAATGTCGATGAGATTCCATGTCAACATCTGTGTGCGGAGAAAGTCGGCGATGGGGTCCATCTTCCTGCCACCACCCCAAACTTCATCAGGACAGAGGGTGAAGTTCATGTCACCAATCAGCATAATATGGTGAATTCCGCACAGATTCGAGGAGAAAAGACGCTCCCAGAATGGGTAGCGATTCATATACGGGGCGTATATGTTAAGAACATGGAAGGGAAGTTGCTGACCACGAAGAGAGACCGACAATAGAATGCCTGCAAAACATTTATAGGCATACGCACGAACCCATAATGGGTTCCACAGTGCAACCAGACCACCTGATTGGCCATTTGCATCTAGAGCAACAATGTACCAGGAGGGAAGCATCTTTCTGAAATATGAGATGGAGACAATCCTGTCGTGCATGGATTCCTGTATAAAAACCAGCTTAGGGCGGGCGGAACGGATAAGATGTTTGAGCGCACGGAATTTTGGGCCTGCGCCGAGCCCGCGGATGTTCAATGAAAGAATGTCCATCATGATGCTGTAGGGCCAGCCAAGTCTGCTCTAAGAGGCTGAAAAGGCGAGGATGACATGTCGAGAATCGGAATGTCAACCAATTTTGTTGAGCGTGACCCATGGCCAGGAGGAGAGGTTCTGCCACGGAAATGGCGGGAGCCACCTCTGGTTTTCTTACGGACCGTAATATTCCGACCGGACTCCGGGCTGATCGTGGGAGATGAATGGAGGCGGGGCTTATGAATAGTAAGAGGTTCGAGGTCCGGGAAGCGATGATGCAAGAGGGAGTCTATATCACAGTCGAATTGGTTAACCGGTGAGGATACGGGGGAGATGACAGGAGAGATGGGATTAATGGGATCCTTACCACGGCCAGGAGGGGGAGATTTACGATGAGGGGAGGAAGATGAGACGGAAATAGGACGGGAACCAATGAGTATGTTGCCAATCGGAATGGGGGAGGGAGAGCGAATGGGAGGATCGGCGGGGGGGTCAAGAATGGAAGATAGGATAATGAGGGGGGAATGAGTGGGGGAAGGGTCTGGGTGTCCGTTTTTTATCCTGAGTAAGAATTCACAAATATCTTCCCAAATTTAATTGTACTGTCCATGCCCTGGTTTTTCTTCGAATCATTGTATTGGAATGACTGACTATATGAAACGGTATTTCTCCAATTCCCAGTCCTATTTATCTCTGGAAGTCTCTGCATTGATTGACAGTTTTAATTGTACTGTCCATGCCCTGGTTTTTCTTCGAATCATTGTATTGGAATGACTGACTATATGAAACGGTATTTCTCCAATTCCCAGTCCTATTTATCTCTGGAAGTCTCTGCATTGATTGACAGTTATTATTTCATGCAGTACTATTTATTTCTGGAAGTCTCTGCATTGATTGACAGTGATTATTTCATACAGTGTTCAACATACATCCCAATGGAGCAATTTTGAAGGCAAGGGCTAACGAGCCTGCCATAAGGCATTAAATCCCTGTTTCGCTGCAAGCTCGATAGCCCGATAACACACGCGCCCGGTGACTAGTTATTTTTTATTTATCTAGTCACCGGGCGCGTGTTTATCGGTCTATCGAGCTTGCAACTAAACGCGCCATTTAATGTCCTATGGCAGGGTTGCAGCTAAACAGCCATTTAATGCCCTATGGCAGGCTCGTTAGCCCTCAACTTTGAACACTATAACACATTAAATGGGTTTTCAAAGTGAATTATTTTTAAAAATTAACCCATCAAAATATTTATTGTATCAGACTCATGCATTTTTTAGGATAAATTAGTTCTACTTATGCCTTGCTTTTGAATGGAAATTTTGGCTTTTGAAGGGGAGTGAACATTTTTACTTGATGAGTTAGATTTAAATATTTAGAATGAAGGAATAAGAGGTTTTATATGTCATCAAGTGTACATGATTCCATTGAATTACATTTAAAGAAACTCCTATTTCTTTACCCTTTTAATAGTTGTGATTGTTGCTTCTCAATACTATGTGTATACATCATAAGTTGGCCATTGATTTGTAAAATTCCATGGATATTCTACATTGTATATTTCATCACAACAAATCTAATAAAATTATGGCTAAAGATGAAATCTACACTATGAACATTAATTTTTCCTTAGTTTTCTGGATTTGTTAATTACTGAGTTATGCTTATGCATGCAATAGATAAAATATGAAAAAATAAAGAACGGTGAAATAACACTCATAAGCCACAAATAAACACAAGATATAATCTAGGAAACCATTTCAAGAAAAAACCTAGCTACAAGGTAAGGCCACTCTGCTCTCTTTCTCTAAATGGAAATGGATGCAAGTACAAAGAAGTGAAGCATGTGGCTTGTGGGCTATTATAGTGCACAAACTCTCTATGCTTTTTCTCTTCCTATCCTCTATCGTCTACTCTACTCATATATGGAACAAAATGCACTTGAATAGAATAGAACCGCTTTTCCTCCTAGTGACTCTGTTATAACATAGCTCGATAGCTTACTAATGATTAACTTTGACTCCTTCAACTCATAACTAGAGTCATAATATCAACTCTTCTAGAGTTTTCTTCATCATGATCATGTGGCTAGCCCATTTTCCACGAATAATGGGTTATAATGTGGCATCCTCTCAAATTATGGCGCTTAATTTCGATAGGTCAACTTTTGTGAGGCATAACCTTCTCATTCAAGCTCTAATTGAGGTGATTCCAATTCCATTATTAGAAGATATCAATATGTATATTATGGAACCTGGGTCCATATTAAGGTTTGGAACAAAAAATGTGTTTATTTGTGGCCTCAATATGGCTCCTCAAGTTTTTTACCTAAAATTTTCTAAACCATTGGAAAAAATAGTCTTGCTTGCTAATTCCTCCATTTTTGTCCACTCTGAAAGTATCAAGATGGATGAAAAATAAGATACTGATACAATCCAAATCATACCTCCCCATTTTGAGAGGCCTTTAATCCCCAAAAGATTCAATTAAATGAGGCAAGGAAATTTTTCCTTCACCTTCTCTCGGGTGTACCATTTAGCCTTCCCTGGAAACTACCTTTTCAACCCAGTTTTCCAAACATCATGTTTCTCTCATCTTGTAGTGCTAGACCTCTTCTACAAAATTGTATCTTCTATCAAATTTGTCGAAGCATCTAGTGCTAAACCCTCTGTACAAGGGAAGACTTATTCCTCTTCATGGTCTAGCATGAAGGGCTCATAGAGTTTCAGATTCTCCACAATCACCATTGAGTAAATCTGCAAGTATGGGGGTACATTGAGTTTATAGGAATTCTCTCTAACATTTTCCAGTATCTCAAAGGGACCATATCACAGAGCCTTGATTTTCTTACCATGACATTATAGCTATTATAACATCTTTTTCCTCACTTATCATCAGATGCATGTATTGGTCAGGGAGATATCCCTTTCCCTATAGAGACATAACATTATCTTAAAAATGCATTTTTCAAATTCCATACATGACTTTCCCAAATTAAAAACGTGTATGTACATGGGTCTTCCTAAAGCTTCCCAAGCATGATTTTTTTAAATATGAAAAAATACATAACTCAAATATTTTTCGGGTGGGGTTAACGGATTAGACCAAAAGCCCAACTACAAGATCATGTAGCATAACCAACCCAACCAATCTATGGTCATATAAATACATACCTTGGGTTTCCCTTACGATCATCATTATACTTGACATCCATACTCTACCAAAATTTTCCCCATATTAGGTTTGTTGTTATTATGCTTCACACTTCATTACCTCTAGGAAACCCTAATTTCCTTGTTGTGGTGTTGATAATCCCTATCTCACATCCATATTGCTACTATTAGAGAAGACACCTTTAATGACCTCGAAATGAATGATCTAGAGGAAGGTTCCATCAATGTTGATAGCAAGGATAGGTGATGTTGTAACTACCTTACTATAGCTACTTTCAATAAAAATAAACTCATATTCCATCCCATGTCTATTGTATATCTCTCATTTTTATGATCGCTTAATGGAACTGATTATGGACTAAAATGATATATATGTTTGAATACTTTGAATTCTTTGTTATGCTCTTTGTTTCTTGATTGTGTTGCAAGTTTTCAACTTTGGAGCAATAGATTAGGGTTTGGAACATGCGGTATCTACATCAAACATAGGACCCACCTATGAGTGCGTGTCACCTACTTTGTGAATTTGAAGTGATTTTCACGGATTTTTTTTGTAAGTTAGCACCCATGGGGGATTTGAACCGGTGACATATTGTAAGGAGTGCCTTAACAATGCACCCATTCACCATCAATCCAAAGCCCCATCGGAAATCATTTTCATGTTTGTTTGAAATTTTTTATTAAATTTTTTCTTCCACTCTGTCAGGGCTATCAACCTTATCCCTATGGAAATCTTCACATAATAGTAGCCTCTCCTTGTTCAATTGTAACCATACTTTGTCTCCCACCATAAACAACTTCTCTATTCTGTGTTGATCATGTTGATATAGATTGGATAAGTATACCATTTCTCATCCATTTTGATGCTTTTAGAGTGAAAAAGTGGAGGATTCAACTCACAAGACCATTTTTACCGATGGGACCTAGTTTGGAAAATTCAAGTTTGAAACCTTTTTGGAACATCTCAAGGCATTTGTTAGAAAATTATATATTATAGAGCAATGGAACACATAAAATATATTGCATAAATATAAACATAGAAAACACATAAAACAAGAGAAACACAGATATATGTGGTTCACCCAGTTTGAGCTATGTCCACGGAGAAACAACCAGTCCTTCCTTTCATATTCTCCAGCAAAATGAAGATATACAACCTACAACAAATCCAATGTAATTCCCTCTTCTCTCTCACACAATCTACTCTCTCTTTCTCTCTCAGAATACAGATGTACATAGATGCAATACAATTCCCTTATATATAACAAGGGGTTGCCTTCTAGGGCAAAAAACCCTAAATTAAACATAACTTCTACCATCAGATCTCTGCCTAATGAACGGCCCAGATTGACTATGAAATTACAACATCTTACAAGGAAATTTTACATCTATTTTTAGCTTCAGGGGTGCTGCCCCCGATCCCCCGTCGGGGGGGCTCCCAAATATCACAATCACCCCCCCTAGACCCCCCTTGCAGTGCAAATATTATGGGCAACGTCTCTGCCACATTACAAACTAGGGTCCAATGCGATGATACCTCTGAATAAAGAAAATAATCAGGATCTACACCCAACAGCATTAAATGACATTTTATGGGGTGAAGATTTGTTGCTTTAGTGCCATACCTTCTTTTCCTATTCTACACACATAGACCTTTCCAATAGCAAAAGAACTTCTCGATTGGAGTATGTATGCGAAAGGTATTCCACTCAGAAGTCGACCTTCTTGTTTTGGCCACCATAATTCGAGAGGATGTTAGGTCAACCCCCATTATTCATGGAAAATAAGATAGTCAAATGATAATGATGAATAATACTCTAGAAGATTCCATAGTATAACTCAAGTTAAGAGTTGAAGGAGTCAAACCTAACCACTAGTTAGCTATGGGGTTGCGTTATAACCAAGCCACTAGGAGGAAAAGGGGTTCCATCCTTTTCTAGTGTATCTTGTTCCATAGATGAGAAAAGTTGTTGAGAGGGAAAGGGAGAAACCACATAGAAAGGATTTTTTCATTATAGTAGCCCATGGGCCACTTGCCATATTTCTTTGTACTTGCATCTATTTTATAGTAAGAGAAAGAAAGTAGAGTGGCCTCAACTTCTGTTTGGTCAATTTAGTGTTGTCTAAATTGCTATCATAAATTGTCAACCCGGGGCTCGTAAGCTAATGAAGTGAAGTGTACAATATATACTTAAGCAGCCTTTCCTGGTTCTTTTTGTCGTTTTTAGTGTATGTCTAACTTATCTTCCTAATGTGATGTGATGAAGTTATAAACAAGTGAGTGAATGTGTGTGTATGTGGTGATTTCTAAAATGCTTCTTGAATTTAAAAGAGAAAACTTGAACAATAACTTGAAATGGAATTAAAGCTTTGAATGAAAATAAAGCATCAAACAAAAGACCAATGGCACTAGTCCAATGCCTTTACTGCTGATAAGAATGAAAATGACATCTATGTTAACTCAACTGAAAGCAAAAACACTACTCTAACTTTTCTATTGAGTCTAAAGCAATGTAAAAATTAAGTGACAAATCACACTACTTAATTCTCCCTTAGCATTCTGCCTTTAGCCAAATTGATCATGTGAAAAGAGTTAGGAATGAATTAGCAATATGAGTCTAAAACTAAATAAACCAAGCTGCAATTAAATGATGTTTTGGTCCCATAAAAGTTAGTGAATTATGATAAACAGAACCATTAAGAGTTTAGCAACTTGACAAAGCTTGATAAAGTAAACTAAGTAAGGAACTAACTAAGCAAGGAAACTAATAAAAATCAGAGCGAAAGTCAACAGTTTAGATAAGACAACTTCAGATGCCACTAGTGTTAAAAAGAAGTAAAAGCACACTATCCTAGGCTCCTAATCAAAGCTGTAAAAACACACTGATCAGTCATGAAAAGTACAGAAATGTAAAACAGCATAATTCAAAACTGTACATTAATATACATGATCAATTAAAGAAAAAGAAATGCAGGAAAGTAAATTCAAAAGCTACTGTACAATGGTTGTAGCAGACAGGGGCCCTCTATCCACTTCAACCAATTAAAAGATCAGCTACACAAATAGAAACAGAACTGTCTTCTTCAAATTAAATCTACTCATAATAAAACACAGTGGAGAGCGTAAACGCTTTATAAAGAGTCTTTAAACAAAGTCTTACAGCAGCAAAATATGAACTTTCAAAAGCTAACTAATCAGCGTATAGAAACGCTTTATTTATAGAAAGAACATCAACTGTCCTGTGCGTAAACTAAGCTAACTAACAGCTAGGAAAAAGACACGTTCAGCAGCACCGTGCACGGATCTAGGGAACGGTCATCATGGTTTAATAAATCCGATGTTGGATTCTTGTCCCCTGCAGTCTTCATGGCTGAAGAAGAGGCCAGCTGTGACTTACGTGCTCCAACTGAACACGCAGAGCCATGCCACTGTTTGCAACCTTGCCGTTTGACCAGAGCTACCTCCACGTTGACCAGTGGTGTAGACGACCAGTTTGGCTGAGCTGACAGCACACGTACCATGTACACGGTCATACGAACTTGCCCATGTGGCTCTTTTCTCTGGAGGACACCTGGATCATAGCAAACAAGAAAATGGCTGCGGAATCTGGGATCAGCTGCGGAATCAGAGACTGGCTGCGGAAATCTTGTATTAGCTGCGGAATTGCAGCACTTGAACCAAAAATCTAAACCAACAGTTAATCATTAGCACAATTAGCAAATCATGTTAAAAAGTCCTATAATGCAATGAATTGAACAAGTTGATGAAGGAAATGATGACAAAAGAAGGAAATGAGTAGGAAAAGGCTGTTGGGAGAATGGGTAAATGAGTGCAGTTTTTAGGCTCAACACCTTCTAGCTAGTTTTTCTCCCAAAAGGGTTTCCCAGGATATGTCTTGTGTCAATCATGGTTTGTGAGTTTTTATTTCATTATCCTCTTATTTATACATAATTATAATTTGCATGAATAGAAAATAAATAGTAATTTATAGATCCAAAAATTTAAAGAGAAATAAGCCCTCATAGCATAGATTTTGGATTTTAAATATAATCTATCAAACATGTGACGAAATGTCCAGTGGAATATCCACGATAGTTTACAGATCATATTGGTATCAAAGTAGGTTTTTGTGGGTATATTTTAGATATTTTTAGGGAAACTAGTTCAACAAAGTCAAAAACTCATAAAACCCTAGTCATATCTGACATTTCTGTGAGTAACCTTTGTGATCCTGCAAAGGAGAGATTTTCATGGTTGGAAGCACAAGTTGCAGATATAAGTTGTAATGTGAATCTCCTCATGGCATCCCTAACCAATAAGCTCAGACCATTTGGAGAAGATGGGGGTTCTAACATAGAAGTACGATCAAAGCGGATGTCAGGAGATCCGAAATAAATAGAGAATGAGCCAAAGAAATGACACAAAAATATCAACCTAGTTTGAGTCTCGTAAACCATCACAGTCCCTATTCAAAATGGAAAATATCAAGGCATACCAAGATGAGATCGACACTCTAAAGCTAAATCATTAGTTGTAACAATTAGAATTTTATTTCAATGTTATTCTTATAGAGGAAGAACATAATATTTCATTTGTGTGATTGAAATTAGAAGGCCATGCCCTGACTTGGTGGGAAAGACACACTTATACCTTAAGGTTGAAGGGAGATCCTCCAGTGACTAAGTGAGGGGACTTTAAAACCCTCATTAAGTTGAAATTTTACCCTATTGAGTATAAAGAGGACTAGTGGACCTGGTGGCACTACTTTAGGCATAAGCCGGGGCATAGTATACAAGAGTACACCATAGAGTTCAAAAAGATGGCCATAATGTGGGGTATCTCCCCAAAGAACCCAAATGTACTCCTCAAGTATTTGGAGTGTCTACAAAGCCATTTGGAGAATCAAGTGATGTTTTTCAAGCTCATATTAGTGGACAAGTCTTGTGTATAGAAACATTGCCTAGAGAACATAGGCCTAAAGAAAAGGAAATCAAGTGAATCAAAGTAAAAGGAGCACCAAGACACTTTTAAGGAAGGGAAGAAGAAGTGGAAGGGGGAGGGGGGAAGATAAAAAGATGGTATCCACAACACACGAATGAAAATATCTCAAGAACTGCTACAACCATTGTAACATTGAAGGTCATGTAAAGGAGAAGTGTTAAAAGGCGCATCCAAAGGTTAACCCAAAGAACAAAAATAAATATGCAAAGAAGAAGAATCTCATGTCCATCGGTTCAAGTAACCAAGTTAAACGCAACTCAGATGTGGATGAGAAGATCGTATGTACATCAGTGCAGAAGGAGGTGAATCTGAGTAGCCTTCAACAATAGGAAGAGAATGAAAATAAAAAACTATTTTGTATAAAGTTACAGACTAAAAATACCAAGATTGATGTTATGTTTGACTTAAGATCACAGAAAATCTCAATGTAGCAGAGCTAGTCAGCAAATTGTGTTTGGAGGTTTGTGATCATCCAAGTCCATATCTATTAGGATGGGTAAATATAGATGCAAAAATAAACATATCAAATTAGTGCAAAATCATTTTTGTTATTATTGTTGATTTTATTGATGAAGTAGAACTAGATGTAGTTCTCATTGATTTATGTGGAGTGATGGTTAGAAGTCCCTACATGTACATGTTCATGCGGAGATCCAACCAATACCATTTCGTCAAGGATGGAAAATTGTTCACCATCAAAATGAAAAAAGGCAAGTCAAAAATTTCATTAGTAAGTGCCAACCAAGCCAAGAAACTTATAAGTTGTATCAAGAAGTTTGTTTTACAATTTTTAAGAGAGAAACAGTCTGCAGAAAATTCAGTAAGAGCAAAGGCATCCTTAGAGGGGTGTAATAAGAAACATAAAAAAACAACTATAAGATTTGCTATAAGAATACAAAGATGTGTTTCAGGAGTCTAAAGGGTTACCACCTAAGAGGGAAGTGGAGCACAAGATCCAGTGATTTCCAGATTCCCCATTTCGAAAGATTGGGTTATATAGAATTTTTTTTATAGATGTAGGTGAGATGAAGAAACAATTGCAACAACTACTAGAATAGGGTGTCTTTCAACTAGGTACATCACCATGTGGGTCACCCATCATCATTGTGCCAAAGAATGATGGGACTTGGAAATGTTGGAAATACTGAGGGGGGGGTGAATCAGTATTCCTTTTTAATTGTTATTTTTACTAGTTAAATCATTTATATTTAGAACACAAAATGAACAACAAGAATAAATGATTTTATTAATATAATCTTTATAATAAATCAAGTACAATGTAGATAGGGCTCCAACCAGTTGTCAAGCACCAACTTGGACTTTTTGTGAGGCTCCAACCTCCAAGGCACCAACCTTGGATTTAGGAGCACCAACTCCAAGGACACCAATCCTTCCAATTTTGAGGCACCAACCCCAAGGGCTCCGACCCTATCTTGTCAAAGCACCAACCTTGGATTTAGGAGAACCAACTCCAAGGACACCAATCCTTCCAATTCTGAGGCACCAACCCCAAGGGCTCCAACCCTCTACTATATATTGTCTAGATATGTTTGGTAGTAATTCTCTGCTCCCAACATCTTCTTCATTGAATTTTGTCTATCTACACCTTCACTGCTACATCAATGAAAGCATGTCTTCATATGAAAGAGTCTTCACAACTCTTCATATTGCCCTAATAGAGTCTAGAAAGTTACCTCATGATGATTTCAAATAGGCATCATGATCTCCAGTAATGTTTCCAAGATTTGTTGAAGCTTCCAACAAGATATCTGCGCTAAGCCTCAATGTATGCAAAAAAGCAATTCTCCATTTTCAAGCCTCTGTTGTTTATTGTTGCGGTAACTGTTTCGGGAGTGACTGCTTCTTATTGTCGCGATATCTTACTTCCAAGAAACAAACTCACAAACACCTCAATGCTGGTGTAGTCTACTGCTCCCTTCAAATGATGACAGATGAAACTTTATTTCCTTTCACAAAATTGTTGTTCAGGTTGCGTTATGTACTTGATTAATTCATCACTGGTCTGAGCCTTTCACAAGTTAACCCGATCATCAGAGTTGCTCATCCTTTGGCTTCCTTCTTTCTTGTTGGACCTTTAGCTTCCCCCTATCCTGTTGGACCTTCGGATTCCTCCTGTCCTGTTGGACCTTCACTTCCTCCTATCCTGCTGGACCTACCACTTGCTCCCTTTCTTCCAGTTCGTCTGTTTTGAACTTTCCTTGTTCTCTGTTATAGATTCCTAATACGCCTAACATTTGTCTTCCTTTTTTGCTTGCTTGATCTTCAAATTCCTCTATGCTCGCTCGACCTTTTGGCTTCCTTCTTCGATCGCTTGATCTTCGGTTTCCTCTGCGCTCACTCAACCTTCTTCGCTCGCTTGATCTTCGGCTTCCCAATCTTTGGCTTCCTATATCTCTTCGAGTTCACCAGTACTCAAAAGACATGTTCATTTGGAAGAGAGGCCAAATTACAATAGTGTTGCATATTAAAATTATATCAGAGAGGCCCTAATGGTGTAGTGGGTCCACAATAATATCGCAATCGCAGTTATTAATGTGACATCCATTTATGAATTGCAATATGAAAGTTCCAATGGGCAGATGTGATATTGCATTAGGGTTGTTACCATAAACTGTCTGGGTCCACTTAGTCCCAAGTCTTATCAGATTAACTCTCCACCGTTGATCTCATCATTAATTCGATGTTTGTTGATCCACCCGATCAACAAACCCAATCGTCAATCCATTTGATCAAGGCATGCTAGATCCAATGGTTCAAAAAGATATCGGCCGGGGAACTTGTGCGACACTTAACCACCTTTACGGAGCAGATAAGGATTATAAATCCTTAATTTATAAAAGTTTGGGTCTGTTCTTGAGATTAACGTTTGATCATTTTGTGACCCGATATCCATTGGATATACGAGGTCGTCAAATCTATGGGTTGCGGGTCTTCAACTAGCACACGGGTTAACAACAAGCTTAACGCCCGCTCTTCCAATGGTTGTGCTCTTTGTGGCTTATCTTCCTGTGACCTCCGATAACTTTGTTTATGCTCCTCCGTTGTTTCTTCAATATTAATGTTAACTCCTCCGTTAACATTGTTTATGCACCTCTGCTGATGTGTTCCTCTTTGCTTCTCGTGGCTTCCAATGACCTCTTCCTCTTACGCTTTGGCTTCATGATGGCTTCCGATAATCTCTACTATGATATTCTGCAATACTCCTTCGATATGTTAACTCCTATGATATTTCTCTGCTTTGATAGCTCCTATGACTTCCAATGGCTTCCAATGTCTTTCCAATGGCTACCCTGATGGCTTTGCTCCTGTTTCTTCACAGATCTACTCTGCTTCTCCTTGGCTTCATATCATCATTTAGTATCCTGGAATATTTCCATATTGACATCAATGACAATCTAGATCAACAATCTCCCCCTTTGTCATTGATGGCAATATTCTTCTTCTCTCCCCCTTTGACATAAATGCCAAAGGAGTGTTCAGGGACTCCCCCTGTCGAACTGCTCCCCCTATCAAATTGCTTTTGTTCTTTATGAGTAGTAGATCTTCATGGGTATGTTACTCCCCCTATCATAGTGCTCTTCTTTTTACTCAAGATGGAAGGATTGATGCCTTATCATCAACTAGCACACTATCCCTTTTTCATGTCTAAAAAAAACTACTTTACCATGGCTTCAACAATGCTTAAGGATGCTCCACTTCAATGCTTCCAAACAAATTGCAAATAGCCACACACCAAATGTTCAAGCCCAAGTTTTTATGCTTCAATCCATATTATGTTGTCTCCATAGTTAGAATTAAGAGGCCTTCATAGTCTGAATCAAGAGAAAATGCCACTAAAATTATCTTTCTTGTTGTCTTTCTTTAGATCAGGATTCCTTTGTATTTATGTTCTCCTTAAGTTATTGAGCTATATTCGACTGCACAACATTCTCCCTTCTATAGTCCTTTTGATGAGCCATATTTTCCTTGTGTTCCTGTAAAAAGTATCTTCAAGTTATCTCCACTAGCAGATTTTGATATCCCATCTGTGACTGTCTTTTAATTTCTTTTCACTGATTGGCATATTTTTGCAATGCTTCAGTTTTGTTAGATGCTGCCAACTTCTCTTGCTTCAAGCTTCATTCCCAGATGTATCTGTTTGTTGGAAAGGGACACATTCTCAAAATATTGTGTAGCTATGCTTTACTCAACTTAGAGAAATAAGGATGCAATATAGCACACTTGGCAGAGATTCTCTTCGAAAGGTCACATACCAGCAACTTTGATAACAAATCAAAAGCATCATCATTTAAATCTAAGACTTCAGTTCTGAGATCACAGGCCTCTCATTGAGGAAAAGGATGCCAATAACCGAGTTTTGAAACTCCTGGACAAACTTCTTCATTTGGAGTTCTGGGTAGTCTGAAGATCTCCTTCCACATCATCTTCTATCAACTGACACTTTCTATACTTTAGAATGTTATCAAGATTCATGTTACTACTACAAAATTGAAAATTATAAGCTGATTTTCCCTTCAAACAAAGTCTCTATTATTGTCCTTGATTTACCTATTCTCACATTATATCCTTGAGTCGAGACATTCAACTTCTGTAATACCAACAACATAGTTATTAGCCCTATTTCTCTAGCATTGGATGGCCTTCTCTGCTACTCCAATTTCTTCTTAGTGATCAAGTGGAAAACATCTTCAACAATAGTCCAAAGAATGGTTACCAGATCATGTTCCTCAATATAGTGCTCCTAAGAAATGATCTTTATTAAAGAATGATTGTTAATATAGCTCATCAAGGATTACATAAGGCCCATTCATAGATGGCTTCTGCAAGAATGCTTAATCATCATAAGCTCCCCCTAACTGTATGCATGATATTCCTTTTGGCAGAGTCTCCCCACCAAATGCTTAGATTGTCAAAGATCAAGTCAACAAAATGTGTTGTTGGCTGGAGAGTTCAAGGGACTTTTGAATTGTATTTGCTTCCTTCTCCATACTTGTGTAACTTTGTTTTCTGGCATGGTTCTAGCTTGATAAGGTGCCCAAATCAAGTTACAATTACATGCCATATGACCAATGTTATGACACTTGAAGCATTCTATGTTGTTCATGAATAAGAATTCATGACTTCTTCTTGCGAAATTGCTTCTCAGAGATTGATGGGGATCATTATAAGCCCTACAATCTTTCACCATGTGTCCAAAGTTTGTACAAGAATAGCAATAACCAAGAAATAAACTTTGGTACCTGGGAGATGGATATTTCCTTGATGTACTTCTGAAGCCTTTCTACCTTGAGATCCTTTGATGATAATTATTGCTTCTCTCATCCTTGAGAACATCTACATTTCTTCTTGGAGTGGGATTTCTTCCATTGTTGCCTTGACTCTTCTCCTTGCCTTTGCTGGAACTCGGAGCATCAACATTTCTTTCTGACTTCCTCACATCCTTTTTGTTTGAAGCACTATCATTCTTGCTTGAGGATTCACCTGTATACCTGAGACCTGATTTATCAAATGGACATCTTTGAGGGCTAAGCATGTCATCCAAGGCTTGAGAGCTCTTCAATGTTTTGTCCATCCCTTCAACCTTTTTCCTGAGGGAGACAATCTATTCTTCCAATCTTTCGCAATCATTATTCTTATTAGCAAGTTGTTTCACAATCTCTTCCTTAATATGTATTGCTTCATTTGCTTCTAATTTAAGGGAGATGATATCTGACTTCATTTTGAAAATTTATTCATTTTCTTTTGCTAGACTGCTCTTCGTTTCTGCTTCATCAACCTATCCTTCTATAATTTCCAATTCTTCCATTGTCTTCTCAGCTCCTTGTGCTAACTTTCTTTCTTCTTGTAGTTGATATTTGAGAGAGGAGACCTCTACCTTGTACTGACCAATCTCTTCGTCAAGTTTGTTCAAGCTCTTGTGCCTTTGTTCAAGTTGACTTGACAAGGTATCATCCCGTTTCTTTGCTTTATCCAATTGATTTGTCATGGATATCACTTCTTCATGATGCTTTCTTTTGCTATGATGAAATTCCTTCTTAAGCTTGGCAAACTCTTCATCCCTTTCTTTTACTTGAAGCTTGACAAGGTCAGCTTTCTTCCTTGTTTGGTCTTGGTCACCAACTAGTGCTTTCTTCTTAAGTTCCTCGTTTTCCTTTTCCAAATTGATAATCTCTTCCATGGCAACCATAAGTTTAGTGAGGAGATATTCTACAAAATCTTTTTCATTTTCTTCGTCTTCTAGGTCTTCTTTATCCTTGATGTCATCATTCTCATTTTCAGCTTCTATGATGGGTTCTAGATTTCCTTCTTGGTTTCCATCATCTTCTTGACTGGTGGTCATGGTCAATGTTCCTTTTGAGTCAAGGTCATGAAGTTTGTCCCATATACCCTTTGCTGATGAACATTTTCCTAAGCTGTTCTTTATAGAATTAGGTAGCCCATTCAAGATTGCCTTCATTTCTTTTGCATTGTATTCCTTGGATTCTCCATCCATCATGCTATCAACAATCACTGATTTCCAGATTTCAATGCCTTGAGTCTTTAAGAAATTCCTCATTCTTGCTTCCCATATATTGAAGTTTCCATTGAACCATGTGGCCTTCTCAAATTGATTGTCTTCTATTTCAGTCGTAGAGGAAGACACATCTTTAGGAGGATTGGAGGCTTTCTTCCTTGGCTTCGCCATTTTTGTTGTAAAGATCAACCTTCAAGCTGTTAGGCTTTGAGTGAAGGTACTAGCTCTGATACCAATTGTTGGAAATACTAAGAAGGGGGGGGTGAATCAATATTCCTTTTCAATTGTTATTTTTACCAGTTAAATCATTTATATTTAGAACACAAAATGAACAAGAAGATTAAATGATTTTATTAACATAATCTTTACAATAAATCAAGTACAATGTATATAGGACTCCAACCAGTTGCCAAGCACCAACTTGGACTTTTTGTGAGGCACCAACCCTGTCTTGTCAAGGCACCAACCTTGGATTTAAGAGCACCAACTCCAAGGACACCAATCCTTCCAATTCTAAGGCACCAACCCCAAGGGCTCTGACCCTATCTTTCAAGGCACCAACCTTGTATTTAGGAGCACCAACTCCAAGGACACCAATCCTTCCAATTCTGAGGCACCAACCCTAAGGGCTCTAACCCTCTACTATATATTGTCTACATATGTTTGGTAGTAATTCTCTACTCCCAACATCTTCTTCACTGAATTCTATCTATCTACACCTTCACTGCTACATCAATGACAACTTGTCTTCATATGAAGGAGTCTTCACAACTCTTCATATTGCCCTAACAGAGTCTGAAAATTTTCCTCATGATGATTTCAAATAGGCATCATGATCTCCAATAATGTTTCCAAGATTTGTTGAAGTTTTCCAACAAGATATTCGTGCTACGCCTCAATGTATGCACAAAAGAAATTCTATGTTTTCAAGCCTCTATTCTTTACTATTGTGGTAACTGTTTCAGGAGTGACTGCTTCTTATTGTCGTGATATCTTACTTCCAAGAAACAAACTTACAAACACCTAAATGCTGGTGCAGTATACTGCTCCCTTCAAACGATGACAGATGAAACTTTATTTCCTTTCACTGAGCTGTTCTTCAGGTTGCGTTATGTACTTGATTAATTCATCACTGGTCTGAGCCTTTCAAAGGTTAACCCAATCAACAGAGTTGCTCGTCCTTCAACTTCCTTCTTTCCTGTTGGACCTTCAGCTTCCTCCTGTCCTGTTGGACCTTCGGCTTCCTCCTGTCTTGTTGGACCTACTGCTTGCTCTCTTTCTTCTAGTTCGCTTATTTTGAACTTTCCTTGTTCTCTGTTGTAGATGCCTGATACACCTGACCTTTGGCTTCCTTTTTCTCTCGCTTGATCTTCGGCTTCCTCTGTGCTCACTCGACCTTTTGGCTTCCTTCTTTGATCGCTTGATCTTCGGCTTCCTCTGCGCTCACTCGATCTTCTTCGCTCACTTGATCTTCGGCTTCCTGATCTTCGGCTCCCTCTGTCTCTTCGAGTTCACCAATACTCAAAAGACACGTTCATTTGGAAGAGAGGCCGAATTACAATAGTGTTGCATATTAAAATTATATCAGAGAGGCCCTTTTTAATATTCATACAATAGACTCATTATTTACGGAGGATTTCATAGGAGAGGCTATACCCATAGGGAGGTCCCACATGCCACGTCACTACCTCAATTCGCAATCACAACTTTCGGAAAATCCCGCAATCGCAACCCTTTGGCTTCACAATATAACATTGTCGATGCCCCGATTTCCAACAGATGTGATATTCCAATAAGCTTCTTTTGATAACTCAATCAGGTCCACAACTTATATCGCAATCGGCAGTCCGGCGATGTCAACCCTTTTGAACTTTGCGATTCAACAGATGCGGTGTTTAGTTAAGCCATGCTATAATGGTGTAGTGGGTCCACAATGCTATTGCAATCACAGTTTTCAAGTGGCATTCCTTTGTGATACATAACTTCCAATGCGGATGCGATATACTATTAAATCATGTTATAATGGTGTAGCAGGTCCACAATAATATCGCAATCGCAGTTATTTTTTTTCTATGTAAGGCTAATTCTATTAATAAAACCAAAATATAATTACAAAGAGGCCCTGCCTCAACCGTTGTCATTGAAGTTCATCAAGAAAATCTAAACTGTCCCAGATTTGGGGAAACTAGTTTGACATGGCAAAAGACCAAACATATAACCCGAGACCATCACCAAAGGAAAACCATACATAAGGCCTGGACCCATGTTTAAGACGAAAAATAGAGGAAGATTCAACATAGCACCACCTGAAGCTATAGAAAAATGACAAACCCACTTCTCATTCATACAAACAGCAAAAACAACAAGTGATTGGACCAAACCCGTCAGCAGCAGAAGTCTGAGTTGGCGCTTGGGTGGCCACAGATGCCACGTGGCGTCATTTGTTATCATCCTGGTCAGGTGGCTCCTCGACAATGAGGCAAGCATACTGGTCCCAGTCTTCATCCTTCTCCGCCACGTCACCCTTCGCTACGCCACTTGGAGTCTCCCCACCAAATGCTTAGATTGTCGAAGATCAAGTCAACAAAATGTGTTGTTGGCTGGAGAGTTCAAGGGACTTTTGAATTGTATTTTCTTCCTTCTCCATACTTGTGTAACTTTGTTTTCTGGCATGGTTCTAGCTTGATAAGGTGTCACATTGGCAGTAATGATGGGCCTGTTCAAGCTACTCTGGAACCTGAACTGGGTAGAGTGAGGGACAAAGTTGGGATGCAGAGGAGAAATTGCAGTGTGGAGCCAGATATCACTGTGCGCAACCGTGGAGGCCTGCCCTTGCCCCCGTCCACTGCGCTTATGGGGATAGTTTCTGGGCAGTGACCTGGGAGGAGGCAAATTCTCATGGGAACGGGGGGGGGAAGTAGGAATAGAGCTCTACGCTGCTTGAGGGCGAGCGCTGCCACCGCGTGTGCCTCCTTTGCGACTCCTCATGCGGTGATGGACCATATCAGTGAGGTTGGCATACAATTCAGCTGGACAAGAGGTCGGGAAGGAGAACATGTTGTGGACAGAGGGCTCCTGTGTAGGATTCAAAGGGAAATGCTTGGAATGGGAGTAATGGTGCCCATTTCTGAGGTCAATGCAGCAAAGAAGCCAACATCAGCTTCCGGTGATAGTTCTGCTGCAAGAATTTCCAGCCTGGGGCGGACAGATGCAGAGGGATGGAGGATAAACAAAGGGGTCGAGAGGCTCCATATTATTTCCAGTTGCTTCTGGATCTGA
The DNA here is from genome assembly GCA_000404065.3 of Pinus taeda. Classification (NCBI taxonomy): domain Eukaryota; kingdom Viridiplantae; phylum Streptophyta; class Pinopsida; order Pinales; family Pinaceae; genus Pinus; species Pinus taeda. The sequence continues at coordinate 185,352 of APFE031151089.1, forward strand.
GCCTGAGGGGCCATTTAATGCTGCTCTTAGGCTTACCTGCGCTCGTCTTAGGTGAGCGTTGAACAAAGCGCTACCCACCGTCCGGCAAGTCTGATTGCCGGCGGTCCGTTAGGTGGCCATTAATGGTCTTGGATTTCACCCGCATCCGAGTGTGCTTCTTCCTCCTTAGCCATTTCATTCTTCACCAATTCCTTATACTCCAGTATCTATTGTTCAGTGGCTAGTGTAGAGAGCGAACCTGTATGGAGATCCATTTCACTTTCCACTCCTATATTTGCCAATAGGTCAGTTACTTTGTTTCCCTCCCGACATATGTGCTTGAGATTGATCGCTCTGTGGGAGGAGAGCCAGATTTCGATAAGTTTTAGTCCACTTGCCATTCTCCAGCTATTGCTCACTTTACTTGAGGATGTTCCTTGCAGGATTTTGTTGACCATATTTATGAGAATTTGTGAGTCTCCCTCTATAACAAGCGGGAATAGACCCTTTTTTGGGCTATAATGAGTCCATGCCATAATCCTTCTAGTTCTACCAAGTTGTTGGTGTCCCGTCCATTTGAGCCTAAGTAGGTTAGAAGAGGAGTTCCCTTATGATCTCTGAATGTTCCTCCAAATCCAGCCTTTCCTGGATTCCCTTTCGAGGCTCCATCAAAGTTTAGCTAGAACATGTGAGAGGGAGGAGGAAGCCACTTATCTGGTGTCCTGCTTCTTGCTTGATTTTTTCCTTTGATTATCATTTCTTGGTTCCACTGAAAATTCCAATTTGTTCATATGGTTTGTTCCAGAGGGAGGGAGGGAAAGTCTTCCTCAGACCATGTTTGAAGAAGTAAAATTTCCCTAATATTTTGACATATTGTGTTCCATAGAGATTCCAAGGGCATAGATTGGTCCTTGAAGATTCGCTAATTTCTCTCCTTCCAGATTGTCCACATGAGAAAACCTAGTATAAGCTTCCATAAGGAGTTTAAAAGCTTGCTTTTGAATGGGTTCCTTGCCCAGTTGCGAGCAATGGAAACGATATCTCCGTGTGTCCATCCATCCTTTTGGTATCTAAAGCTGACCTTTTCCCAGAGCTTGTGTGCTAATGGACAATAGTTCATAAGATGCTGAGTGGTTTCCTCTTCTTGCTTACAGTTGGGACAGATGGAGGGGCCGTGGAAGCTTCTCTTCCGGAGATTGTCCCATGTAAGGATTTTGTTTTGACATAAAAGCCAAAGAAAGGTCAAGAATTTCAGCCAAATCTTGGGGTCCCATATTTTATTCCAGAGAGGATCCTTGATAGTGTGTTCCTTCACAATGATGTGATAGGCCTCCCTAGTAGTGAAGGTTCCTTTTTCCTCATAGCCCCATCTAAGAATATCCTTTTCATCTGAGTATTGTATTCTTCTCTTTGCTAATTCAGTACCAAGAATTTGTTGAGCTGATTCCGTTCCCTGTCTTAATATATGGTCTATGCTACACCATTGCCTGTGCCCTTACATTATGGAAGGAAGCCAAAAGTGCTTGACTGTGTCAGATGTTTGCAATTCCTGTTCCGGGATTTGATGAGGTAAGATTAAGTCCTTTAGTTTGGGTTGTTGCTGCCAAGAGTCGTCCTAGAACCTTGCTATATTGTCGTCCTTAACTTCCCAGAAGCTATGCTACTGAATTAAGAGCTTGTGTGGCTTGGCGGCATTCCAAATTAGAGAACCTGGGTTAACTTCTGAAATTTGGATTAATTCTTCTGTGGGTCGACTATTGGCATACTTTGCAGTCCATAGGTATGCCCAAGGGGTGGATGGCAGAGTAAGCCATTTCCACCAAATGCGAGTGCCCATAACCACATTGCTATGATAAGGATCACACAGACTCATTCCACCTACAAGCTTTGGTAGGAAAACTGTGTCCCATTTGACTAGAGTCCATTTACGTTTTTGTTCTGAGTTGCCCCATAGGAAGGATCTCTGTAAACGTTTGATATCTTTGAGGACCAATTTGGGTGTAGCTAGGATCAAGAAGAGATACAGCGGCATGGATTGGAGAACCGCCTTGATTAAGACTAGACGATTGGCCATATTCAGTGCCCTATGAGTCCAGGAGGATAGGCGAGCCTCCAGTTTTTCTAAGAGCATCCTCCAAGAGGAGTGTTTCAGAGCTGAGTCCATCATAGGAGCACCAAGATACTTGGAAGGGATAGAAGCAATTGAGAATCCAAGAATTCGAGCTATAGAAGCTTGGGTGACAGCAGGGTATGAAAAAAGAATATTTGAGATTTGGCCTTGTTTATTTTCACTCCAGAGGCATCCGAAAAGTCCGACAATAGAGAATTGAATTGTCGAGCTTCCTGGACTGAAGGGTGACCGAAAAGCATATTGTTGTCTACAAATTGCTGATGGGTGAAGGAGGGAGTGTTAGGAAATGACAGGCCTTTGAGTTTTTGGGATAACAGAGCATCTTTAATGTTGCAGCGTAGACCTTCTGCCATTAACACAAAGAGGAAGGGGGAGAGAGGGTCCCCCTGTCTGATTCCCTGGGATGGCTAGAAAGGTGAGGAGGGGATGCCATTGATCAAGATTGAGAAGAAAGAGAATGAGATGAGACTCATGATCCAACGAATCCAAGTTAGGGAGAAACCAAAGGCAGTTAGGGTCTTTTGAATATACATCCAACTTAAGCTATCAAAGGCTTTTGAGAGGTCGATTTTAAGGAGCATAGCTAATCTATTGGAGTGCTTCAGGGAATGGATGATTCCGTGAGTTAGGATTATGTCGTCCGTAATCTGCCTGCCTTCTACATATCCTGACTGCTCCGGCGAAATGAGAAGTGGTAGCAGCAGTTTGAGCCTTGAATCTATGATTTTGGAAACAATCTTGTAGATGACGTTGCACAAGGCAATGGGAAAAAATTTGTCATGGGTGCTAGATTGAGATTCCTTTGGGATAATGGCTATGAATGTGGCATTCATAGCTAGAAGCATCCACCTTAAAGTTCTCGATTCCTCAACAACCTGCCAGACTTCCATTTTAATTAGCTCACAGAAATTATGGAAAAAATTAGAGGTAAACCCATCAGGACCCGGTGCCTTTCCTTCTTTCAATTGATGGACTGCATTTTCCACTTCCTGTAAGTCGACTGGCCTGAGTAAGAGTTGGTTGTGCTCCTCTGTGATGACTTTGGGGATGTTCTTTGTGATTTTTCCTATAGCTTGCGTTCTGTCAACCTGTGGTTCTTGATGAGCTTGCTTAAAGTAGTTGAGAAGTTCGAGCTCGATTTCTTCATGTTTTTCCACTTTTACCCCCTGCTCATTTTGGATGTGAGTGATATTGTTATTCATTTGGCGTTGAATAGTGGTTCGGTGAAAAAAAATTGAATTTTTTTCTCCTTCCTTTAGCCACCTGATTCCCATCCCAAAGACCTCTAGTTTGAATACCTAGGGATTTTTTCCTTTAAGCCCTAGAGAGAACTACTTCCAAATTCTCCAACTGTCTCTCTGGGATTTTGTCATAATTTTTTGTTTTGCATGCCTGCTCTAGGCCAAGAATATCCAAATCCCCAATATCTATGCTTTCTGGTTCTTCTTCCATATGTTGTGTATCACTTATGCCTTCTGTTGTTTTTATTGCCCTTGTAAGGTCGGGCTGCATGTTGTCTACCTCCATTCCTTGAGAGTACCAGGCTGGGACTGTATGCGTAGCCGTTGAGGAAAGATCTGTGGGTAATGGTTCTTTTTGGATTTTTTGGGATCAAAATGTGCAGGTTGTTTGTTCATCAGGGGATCCTCCTTAGAGGGGACATGGGTCTCAGGGTTGTGGACATCTTGTTGGGCTAGCGCTTCAAAACTGTTGCTCATAAAGGGTTTTGATGAACTGGCTTGAGGTTTCTTAGGGTTTGAAGTAGGTTTCTTGTGTTTTTTTCTACGATTGGCAACTTTGGTGAAGCCAGTCAAATTAGGCTCCTCAAAGGCAGTGGTAATTGAGGGTTTCTGATTTAGAGGACAGTCCCAAAACAGATGACCCAGTGCATGGCATCTCCTGCATCTGAACGGCACATGTTCATAATCAATTAACTGAACCCATTCAACATCATCGTGAAAAATATTTACCGCATCCGGAAGTGCCTTGCTAAGCTGCATATAAATGCAGATGCGAGCGTAGGAGGTGTATCTTTGGAGTTTTGTTTCCTCTGCTATTTTGACAAATTCACCGAGACCATTGCCTATGGTTTGTAAAGACTCTTTGTCCCAGTATTCCATAGGGAGTGAATAGAGACGGATCCAGACTAGCGCCCAGCTGAGATCTTCTTTGTTCGGATTAAAGCGCTCAACCCATCCCCTCAAATATAGGCTAGCTGCGTTGAAGAAATGGGGCCCGCCATCTAGTACTCTGTTTTGGTCCTCTAAGCAGTTAAAGATGGCCGTGAAGAACCCTTTAGGTCCTAGCTGTAGCGTTATGTGTCCTTTCGTCTTCCACTTATCTGTTATCCAGCCATGCAGCGTTTTCTCTATTGGCCACATTCCTATGAATTTTCCTATCAAAGCATGGTCTCGCATGTACTAGGTATGAGCATTGATCCGATGAATTGGGAGCTCTATCTTCGGGCGATTAGCAGCAACCGGTCTACAAATGGTTGAGGTGACCTGGGGATTCTCTCTGTCATTCGTCTTGGCATCTTGTGGATCTATCGTTTCTATGACTCCATTTTGATCAGCTTGTTTAGTCCCTTCCTCACGCCTCTGAGGAGAATCATTTACGCTGGGGGAGGCATAGCATCCTCCCCTGGGGGGTATTCATGATGCTCGTGCTACTTCTTGTCGTATGTGGTCTTTCGTATTACTGGTGGTATGACAATATTGTAGAGATCTATACAGGTCTGCTGTTGTAGGTTCTACAGAAACCCTAAGTCACCATTCACTCAGCTACAAACATTTCCCTCCTTGTCCAATACAAAATCTATCTTGAAATCGCAGTTATTAATGTGACATCCATTTATGAATTGCGATATGAAAGTTCCAATGGGCAGATGTGATATTGCATTAGGGTTGTTACCATAAACTGTTCGAGTCCACTTAGTCCCAAGTCTTATCGGATTAATTCTCCACCGTTGATCTCATCATTAATCTGACAGTTGTTGATCCACCCTATAAACAAACCCAATCGTCGATCCTCCACCGTTTGATCAAGGTGCGCTAGATCTAATGGTTCACAAAGATATCGACCAGGGAACTTGCGCGATGCTTAACCGCCTTTACGAAGCCGATAAGGATTATAAATCCTTAATTTATAAAAGTTTGGGTTCATTCTTGAGATTAACATCCGATCATTTTGTGACCCGATATCCATTGGATATACAAGGTCATCAAATCTACAGGCTGTGGGTCTTCAACTAGCACACAGGTTAACAACAGGATTAAACCCCGCTCTTCCGATAGTTGTGCTCTTTGTGGCTTATGTTCCTATGACCTCCAATAACTTTGTTTATGCTCCTCCATGGTTTCTTTGATATTACTGTTAACTCCTCTGTTAAGATTGTTTATGCACCTCCGCTTATGTGTTCCTCTTTACTTATCATGGCTTACAATGACCTCTTCCTCTTACGCTTTGGCTTCATGATGGCTTTCGATAATCTCTGCTATGATATTCTGCAATACTCCTCTGATAGGTTAACTCCTATGATATTTCTCTGCTCTAATAGCTCCTATGACTTCCAATGGCTTCCAATGTCTTTCCAATGGCTTCCCTGATGGCTTTGCTCCTATTTCTTCACGGATCTGATCTGCTTCTCCTTGGCTTCATATCATCATTTAGTATCCTGGAATATTGCCATATTGACATCAATGACAATCTAGATCAACACGAAGATGTGTATTGATTACAAGGAATTCAACAAAATCACACTCAATAATAATTATCCCATGCCTAGAATATATGATCTACTAGATCAGTTCTAGCAAGCAAAATACTTCACCAAAGCTGGATTTAGATCTTGCATATCACTAGGTTTGAGTGAGAGAAGAAGATACCTAGAAAACAACCTTCAAAACTAGACAAGGTGTGTATGAATGGTTATTCATGCCATTTGACCTATGCAATGCACCAACCATGTTTATGAGGTTAATGAATGACATAATGTTCCCTTTTATAGATTGATTTGTTATTGTCAATTTTGATGATATACTAATATATGATGCTACCTATAAGGAGCACATATTACATTTGATGTAGGTGTTGGAGACATTAAAGAAGCACCAGCTGCTAGGAAATGCTGCATTAAGCATTCTGAAAAATTAATTCACATATTAAATATATTCTATAACCTAATATTTTCTTATAGCTGGAAAAATTTTACTAGATTTTACCTAATGCAAAATCAAATTTCATTTAATAAAAGTACGTGACACAATATTATGAGGAGGAAATTATAAAGGGTGAGTTTATATTTTAATTTCATTTATCATTATGTTTTATATTAGAGAACTAATTCATGTATTTTCTTTTAATCCAGGAAAGATTATTTAATGACTTTTTAATGTGAAAGATTTGAGCGGGAGTTAATTAAAAGGATTGAATATATATTTAGTCAAATAACTATTATTAATGTAATTTTATTTGGGAAGTTACGAGAACTAAATGGGAAACTAATTCCTAGAAATATAAAAGAGAATGTAAAGGCTTCTTTCGGGATTTTTTGGCAAGTTGGAGGATGAAAAGCTAGAGATGAAGACTTATTATTTTTTATTGTCATAATGTACTTGCTACAATGGTTCTTCCCATTGTGACTTTGAGATTTTTTATTTAATAATATCATGATTCATTTCAATCGTTTTCTCTCTACGAGTTCTCTTTAATTTGAGGTTTTAATATTTACTCGTTTATTATACAAGATTATTGTTATGACTTGAGTATAGAACATTATTGAATACACAAATGATTTAAATATTTGAATACTTGATATTTAATGGTTTTTAAATCATATTTGAGTTTATTTGTTGTGGGTTGAAATTCTAATGATACATGTTATCTAGGGTTTATTTGTACAATAAACTTGAAAGCCATAAAAACCAATTTTTTTAATCCATTCCTTTTTTATTTTATTATTATTCTTCATGATTTACTTCGCTGACAAATGTGAATGACTGTGAATAGTTTGACTTGATCAAATTCTCAAATCTTTCACACATTAATTTGATTTAATTTTTTCTCCAATATTTATTATTATAAATAATTAAATCAAATTTTCTAATTGTTTGTGCATAATAAATTAATAGTGATACTTGATATCATATTATTTTAACTACATATTTCAATTAGATGCATTTAAGCTAGTTTATTTTAATTTCTTGCTTTTGTTTTGTTTGAAATTGGAATTTATACTAACTTTAATGTTTTGTGTGAATTATAATATATTAATTTAAACCTCATTTTGTCTTAAATGATATTTTAATTTAATAAGCTTCATGTGTTATGTGTCTACCACATTTATTTCTTGAAAACCTTATTTTATTTAAAATATCTACATATTATTAACCTAGCCCTATTTATTTTCTTTTAAAGAATTATTTGTTTAATTAACATCATTATCAGGGAATAACCCTTGTGGTGAAAGGGAGGCCAAACCTTGTCACCTAAAGTGGGAGGATTCTTGGAATCCTCGGTGAATGTCTTCTTGGGCTGTTGTCAGTTACTAAGGAAATTTGAGAACCAGTATTCATTTGGCGTCATTGTCGAGGAACGAATTGACAAGGTTTTATTTCATCTAGTAATTGGATTAATCGGTTAAGTCTGTGATGTGTTGGTGAATAGGATTACAATTGCATGCGCCTTAAAATATTTTCAAGTATATATTTCTTTATTTTGTTGTTCACCTGGAACTCCTTGATTGTCTAGATGACTTCTTTCTATGCTTCTAACTTTAAATGATTTGCTCCACTTAATTTCTGAAATATACCATGTTTTCCTAATCAAATGTCAGATGTAGATGAATAAGATACTTACTTGCCTCAATTTTGTGAAGATGAGAATGATGATCCTATTCAACACCTCAAAGAGTTCCACGACTACATTCTGATGATTGGGATTCAACATGACGATGTATTGATAAATGATTCATGATATCACTAGAAGGAAAAACCTGACAATGGTATAAGAAACTTCCTCCCAGTGGTATTTCATCTTTAAAAGATTTCTATGCAATTTTTTATGAACATTATGCATCTATGTATCCCTCTAATTCACTTATTGAAAATCATTGTTGTTTAGATGAACATTGTGATAATTCTCATTTAGAGTTTCAAGAAAGTGAATCTTGTGTTCATGATGAAGTTGAATGTTAACAAGATGAATCTAATGATTCTAATAAGATGTGTTTACCCTCTTAATCTTTGACTGAATGGAGCATTATATCTCATTTTGATTACAAGAGAACCTTAAGGCAGCTAATGATTTAATCACTAATCTCAACTTTGGTTCATTTTTATCTAATTTCCTTGATCATTATATTGATAATGTTTGTGAAGTAGGGCAGTTTGAGGAAGAAATTATGTCTGTCAAATCATCAACCCCATCCGTTTGTGATTGCAAAGATCATATATCAACTTTGGAAGGTATTTCTCAAACAAATGAACAGGTATGTGACATTGTTTTCAAAAGTTGTAATATCAATCCATATTATGTTCATGTTGATTACTCAAAACTTCATATGTATGATGAGCATGATGATAATTATTCACTTGTAGCTTTAAATCCGTAACTATCGTACAACTATAAGACTTTTCATATTAATAACCATAATAAACATAGTTATGCAACTAACAAGGAAATTGTTTATGACAATTATGCACATGATAATGTGATTGTATATGGGAATGGATATACAAGTGAATTAACTCTAAACTTTGTTTTAACTAATATACATTCAATGTTTATTTCATAATATATACATCGACTCTCTAATTAAAACTTTCAACACTACATGTGACTCTTAATAATTCTTCTTCTTGTAAAGAACATGAATCTCAACAACATTTAAGTTGCCACATGGTTTGTCCTATTATGTTTTCATATTGTTATGAAAGAAGAGTAAATTATGAATATATTGCAAATACATTAAGGTTAGAAGTGTTTCATCATTTCAACAAACATACAAAGCATTATGATTTTGTAGGTGAGTGGATGGAAAAGGTATTTAAGAGAACATCATCTTATCATTATGTAGATATCGGCTCCATTCGAGGAAGTGAAATCAGTGAAACATCTTGCCCTTCCTTACATCTCCTTAACATATTTCTATTTTTCAAACATAAAGATAAGAGTTGTGAAACTGATAAATTACTCTCATGGTTACACTGGTTGTTTGATTTCTTTGAACAATTTTTCTTTTGAAAACACATATGTATATAAGTTAATGTACAAGAATAAACTTATGCTTACTTATGCTTAGGTTTAGAATGAATAAAGATGATTTTTTTGCATCTTGAAGAATCTTTATATGATCATGACTAAAATGGAATGTGGATTTGTGAGTCCTTAGTATGCATCATATTAACAAGTTTGGAATACATATTTGAAGACTTTGTTGTAAATCATGGTTGAGTAGTAACTATTTTTCAAAAGGCCCAAATATAAGTTTCTTTAACAATGTCAACTTCATATCGATCATATCTCACCACATATTTCTTCTCATACTGCTTACATATGAATACCATCATGGATTGCATTAAGTCATAAGTGCTAGACCTATTAACATAAGATTTGGCTTTCATAAAATTTAATTGAAACTTTGGTGGAATTAGTTAGTCACAATCACAAGCATGCACGAGACCTTCCCTTATCACCATACTATCATAGGGATGAGAACCTATGTTTTCTTGGGTAGGACATGTTGGTATCTCCATCGAGGTTATAGATGCTCACTGGAAAAAGAGAAAGATTGGTGGTATTGGACTAAGTCCTATGCGTAATCCTCCAACTCCTTTTGTTGAGGTAACTTCTGATGGGGTATGCTGACATCTCTTTCAGGGCTATAGTCACTCATTGGTAGCAGAGCAAGGTTAGTGCTATAGGACTAAGTCCAATGCGTAATCCTCCCATCTTGTAAAAGTGCATACTTCCTAAAATAAATTGAAGAGTGCTTCTAACATGAAGAGTAAACAAAAATTCATAAAGTCCCTTAACTTAGGATAGTGGATGACTTTGTCGAGGCAATGGATGCTCGCTGGCAGCAGAGCGACATCCAATTCTCGAAACTCATGTTATGCAACAAAAAGGGAAACAAATCCTTGATAACTAGTCTCCATAGTTTCAATAAAACCTTATTCCAAAATGAAAGCCATCCTAATGAATATTAATGAATGCTATGATTTACGCAATTTTTTATCACTAACTGTAAGCATGTATGACTTATATATGGTGTTGAAATGATCTTGGGGAGTGAGACATATACCAAATTTTGATCATGCGCCATAATCATTATCATAGTTACCCTGATACACTGCCAAATATTAAAAAAAAAATGGCTTATGTGTAGGAATTTACAGGGTAAGTTCCTCAGACAGAACACCAAAAGGACACCGCTCACAAACAGATCACGGATCAATACACCAGTATTTTGACGTGGTTAAAACCCTCAGAGAGGGAAACAGTCCATGGCCTACGCCAACGTGGCTACTACAGGCAATTTATTAATAAAAGAATGAAAATTTACATAAGCTTCTCTCATGCACGGTTAACCTACAAATGACCCTCCATGCGCTTTAAATAGAATTCATGGACCAATCGGGTGTCAAGCCACGGATCAAGTGTCGGTAATACCGAGGAGAGAATGAACCGTCGGATCACTACATATCGTGACCGTCGGATTGTAAGTTACAAAATGTACAACGGTAAAGAAACACACTTTACCTAACTCTATACCTAACTCTATATTAGACCAAGTTGAACTTAACTATTTCCTATGTGTCGGAATATCCTAACAAGGAGACCAAGAAAAATATCGGCTACCATAAATAAGATGACCCACGTGGAGTTTGGCCCTAGTTGCCAATTTTAACACTCCCTCTCAACTAGGGATAACTCCATCTGCTAATCCATCTGCCATACTGTATTATCTTTGCCATCATTGCCCTACACTGCTCTGCTCTGTTGAACCATGAAGAAGAAGAATTGATCGAGAATGTCTCATACCATTCTCAACTGACCCGAAGTTAGTCCCATATGAAAAGAGTGTGTCATACCACTCGTACTGATCCGATATCAATTCCAAAAGAGAGTGAGTTATATCACTCTTACTGACCCGAAGTCAGTTACAATTGATCCCAGATCAATATCAAAAGAGAGTGTCTCAAACCACTCATACTGACCTGAAGTCAGTTTCATTGATCCCAGATCAATATCAAGAGAATGTCTCAAACCACTCATACTGATCCCAGATCAGTTCCAAGAGAGAGTGAGCTATATCACTCTTACTGACCCGAAGTCAATTCCAATTGATCCCAAAACAATGTCGGTCATCCTAGCATAGCGAGTACAATAGATACATGATGCGTCCATCGATACTACTATGGTCCCTAACCCCTTTTTCCTACTCATTGGCCAAATGAGAGGTACTTCCCATGAGTCCCAGACTGCATGGATAGGATGCCTCGGCAAGAGAACTACTCATCCTGCCCACAAGTCACCACGAGGTATCACGGGGGAAGGTTGAACCATTCACCCTGTACACAGCACACCATTAGGGGAGGGTGAGTCGCCCTATGGTTGCTTGTTGCTCCAAGAAGTACCCCAAGCCCCCTGGAGCTCCCAGAGCTCAATGCATGCATCATACAGGACCCTCATAAAAGGGTCTCTCAACGACTCCAAGTCATTCTAAAAAGTCGCAAATTTGACCTTTCCTCGGGGCTTCAACAGAATGTCTACGACCTGCACATCAGTCCCAATGCGATGGAGCCTTCTTACTCATCGATGTACCATATCCCAGATAAAGTGGTACCTGATGTCTATATGCTTGGAGCGATCATAACACACGAGATTCCACAACAATCAAATCTCCCTCTGGTTGTCACAAAAGATCACCGTGGTATCCATCATGTGTTAAACAACTCATTGAAGAGCTTCCTCAACCAGGCGGCTTCACACGAGGTCATACTCATAGCTATGTATTTGGTCTCAGTGGTGCTTAAAGCAACCGAATTTGCTTCCTGCTCATATAGGATATCGAGGCAGAACCCAAAGAGAACCAACACTCAAAAGTGCTCTTATGATCCTCCACACTGCCTGCCTAGTCAGCATTCGAATGATCATGCAGCTTTACATTTCCGGCAGTGTATCTCAATCCATGAGAGTTTGTGCCCTGAAGATATCTCAGAAGATTCTTGACACCAATCCAGTGAGGCTCAACCATATATGAGCTCAACATGCTAACTGCAAAACATATATCTGGATGGGAGTTCACCAAGAACATCAATGCTAGAATGAGTTTACGAAACTCAGAGGCATTTCCCAAATCAGATTCGACATCCCTACCACATAACTTCTGAAAGTTAAGCTCCATCGAGGTAGTCACAGGCTTGCAGTTCACCATTCCACATCCAGAATCCAACTCCCTCTTACATTTGCAAATGAGAGGGTCTGCACTTGTCTAAAAGAGGTCATCCTCATAAGGCGCCAGTATGAGAGGTCTATCATCCATAACCTTCAAGCAATGGTTTGGATCAGCTTCACAACTAGTGAATCTCAGCTTCATCAGACAGCTATCAATCCTCTCATGTTAAGCCCGGGGTGTTTTGCTTCAAGCCATAGAGGGCTTTCTTACACCGGCATACATGAGATTCCTGATCATGAATCTCAAACCCCTCGGGTTGTTCCAAACCTGTGGACCTGCTACATGAGGGGAATGGTCCCCTTGTAAGATTTTCCTTTGGTACATCTCGGACATGTACCTTCATGCTCTTCTGGAATTCAGGCATCCCTGTCACCATCTAACTCACATCGGATAGGGCCCCATAATAAGCAAACCTCCGGTGCCATAGATGAGATGTGTCAACTGACATGGTCCCCAATGGACTTCCTGCCACTTGATACAAATTGTTAAGCCTAAACCCATAAGTACAAGCATATTTGAAAATTCTATTTTCAAACACATACCTTTCCATCGATGAATGCCACACCCTGAAACCTTTGATTTCCATTGCCAAAATGGATACCAGGTTCTTCTTGCAATCAGGGACATAAAGAGCTTCTTTTAAATGAATCGAATCATCCTCATTCAATTGAGAGGTAACATTCCCTACACCCTTTCTGGGATAGGTGACATTGACTCCAAGTATAGTCCCATGATTGTTTGCATCTCTACCAAATTAGAGAGAGCACCCTTCTATCTGATGAAGTGCCTTGAAGCATTGCAATCAATAAGCCAGATTCCCAAAGAGTCTGGAGGAGAGGGCCAATATAAGATAACGCTTATTTATCTTATCAAAAACAACATTTGATTCTTCATACCTGGGGTTCCTTGCTTTCTTTGAAGAGTCGGCTATTTCCTTGATGACCTCCATTACCTGTCATTCCTCCGATCAGTGAAAATGTCCCTGGAATGATTGTTATCATCATCAAATGATGTGTCCCTATCATTCGGACACTCCTTCGCATAATGCCAAACTTATTGTAAGTAAGGCATCTGCTTTTTCTTCCACCCTAAGATCCTGAATTTCCATTGAAGAGATATTTAGGAAGGCCATCAGAAGCTTTCTCTACGCCATTCTAATAATATTCTCTGCTTCGACTTCACCCTTGGTGAATTTGAAGAGGGATGAGGAATCTATTGAGCCTTTTGTCCTTTCCCAACTATCTTTGGTGATTGCTCTTTCACTCTTGCTTGGGCTTTGTCTTCACCTCACCTCTGATACCATGTTAATTTTAGGTATGTTCTATGCTTAGAGCAACAGAACAATATCACAATTAGCTCAATATCTTTTCAGATTAGCAATCACATTAGCATAACAGTAAATTGCAAATAGAACATAAACATAAACCGCAGAAGACAAGCCAGGGCAATAGCACACAAGATGTGGCACTAGCTAGGGACAAACCCCAATGTGGGGAACCCTTAATCAATTCTTCTTATATGTTCTTCAATAGTTCAGCAGAGATAGAGAGAGTACATATACAACAGAAGTCAACACTTTGACTTATCTATATAAGAGCATAGATCATCTCTAAGAAGACGATACATGAGGCTACTAAACTCAGTTGAAGACATGTTGCTTCAACTGATTCTGCAAGGTGACTCCATCATCATGCTGCACCTATCATTGTGTTGCATCTCATCATCATGTTGCACCTCACTGTGCTGCACCATGTTGCACCCATCATCACTATGCTCCATCTCATCATGCTTCACTAGTCATGACTGTACCCATCACTGTGCTCAATGTATACTGCACAGTATCATCACGCTGCACCACTGTCATTAAGTTGCCTCATACTATACCTCATTGTGGCCATCATGTTGCATCTCATTGTACTGCACTGTACTTTGCAAGTGTTGCACACAACATGCTACACTTCACTTCGTCATGATGCCCATCATTATGCAGCAGCATTCCACATCATGTTGCATCTTATCACAATGTTATCACATCTTATATTGTTGTACCTTCCTGAACTACATCATCATGTTGTTTAAAGGATTCTCTATTTGCTGCATTGGATGACATTCAAACAGTAGATTGGGCAGCGTTCATCATGGACAAGTTAGGCTACCCTCACACATTGGCAGTCCATACTGCTCCAACCTTGTTTGTTAGGGCACATTGTTATTGTCTTGATGTTATCCCACGGTCAACAAATCAACCCCATAAGGACTGCGGCTAGATTTCTCCATAACCAGCAGTTAGGGTGAGACCAAAATCCTCTCATTAGGACTGTGCTAGCTGTAAGTTGATCTCTACTTATTGATTGTGGCTAGGGCTCTTTTAGACCTTCATTGGACAGCATATAAAGTCTTCGTAAGGCTGTGTATTTAAGCCTCTCCTTGCTGTGACGAATAGCCTCATTTAAGATAGCGTATGACTGTGATTTTATCTTCCCATGACTGCGTCTAGGGCACTCTAGAACAACAACATTAGACCTGTGTTTAGGCCTCTTCATACAACGTTATGGATGCCTCCTTCACAGCGTTAAAGCTTCTCCTTCAAGACAGCGTTAAGGTCTTCTTTTATGACTGCGTTAAGGTCTCGATGACTATGATAAGGTTTCTCCTTCTTGACTACAATTAGAACATCTCCTTACCTGTGATAAGGCCTCTTCTAGGGTTACGTAGGAGAGCCTCCTTTAGTGCAGTGTAGGTGCCTCTCTTCAATGATAATCATCCTTCATGACTGCGTCCATAATGCTTACATCTAGGCCTCTTTAGATAGTGTCTCGGGCTAGGGCATCTCCTCTAGGGAAGCTCCCTTAGTCTCCTTTCCTCTTGCGTCTATGGCTTCCTCCTCTTAGACTTCTCTTCCACTAAAACCCAAAACAAGTGGAGAGAAATCAAGAGTGAAGTGTGTGTTCAAATGACTATCAAGTCACCTCCTTTTATACTAAAACGTTGAGCACATGGGGGGGTTATTTGGTTGTTGTCCGACCTTGACGAATTGTCTCATAACACAAATAAATTCATATCTCCATGAATACTTATCAGAATCGGATGATGTTTAGATCAATCCTACACATCTCGATGAGAGGAGTCCAAGAAAAATATCAGTTGCCATAAATAAGATGGCCCACATGGAGTTTGGCCCTAGTTGCCAATTTTAACACGGGTTTTCCCCTCAAGAGGAGGGGTTTTAGCCCTGGCTTGGAGCCTAACTATTGTGTCACTAATGTTATTGTTTTGATAGTTGTTTGATAGACTGAACATTGTAATAATAATGAACAAATATAATAAGTAAAAATGTTGCACAAGCAGTTATCATGTAAGAGAATTTAAATTATCATTTTCCCTACCCAATTCTCAACATGGTATTAGAGCTATGATCACAATCAAACTAAAGGCTTCTAAGTTATGGTTACAATGACACTCAAGAATTGGTTTACAGATATGAATGGAGATAAAATCACCAACATATATCCTCGCCATATATCACAATTCGATGGTAGACAATCTAGAATGAGGAACTGTCTCAAATGGATTTACCACGAAGATAAGTGAGACAATTTAGAATAAGCCATACAACAGAACAGCTCGAATAGATACCTGAAGTTCTTGGTTGGTGATATGACTAAAATCTCGGGTTCCATTCAGGTGACATACTGCCCACAGTCCTAATACCTTCCACAAATCATTCAAGGATCAGATAGTTTACCTCAGGCTCAGATTCAGACTCCCTTCTGAAATCTTCGAATGGTGATTACAGACCTACAATTTGGGTATGATCACACTCTCTCACGGTTTGATAACTTATACTTGATCTCAGTCAAAATGAAGTCTCGATGCTAGTGCTTAGAACTCGAATCACGATCAAAAGAAGAGAAGGCAGTTTTCGATACCTCTCACAGTCTCAATGCTAATCCAGTCTCCTTATTCAGTCTTGAAATAATCACGATGCTACCCACAAATTTGGTGTCTTTACAATCTTTGTCATACCACAGTGATCTCAATAACTTATAGTCTAGAGCAATTTCGGTGCTTGGTGTTGGACAGTGCAAGAAAGTCTCAAAAGAGATCTTTGAAAATGGATTTCAGTTGTTCATGCTAGGCAATTCAAGCAAGGATCTACAAATCAAAGTATCTAGGATTCTATACTAGCAAGGAAGATTAAACTTCTATAACAAGACCATAAGGATCTACAATGTATAGAGAAACAAAATCACATCAACTTGAAGATCACTTGGAGGAAGCATCAGTTCAATCTTCAACGAGATCAAGGTGAAGATTTCATCTTCAGTTGCCAAGCAAGTATTTATAATTATATAATTAAGTTTAGTTAAATGTAGTGTTGCAGGGGAGCGCCCCCCCCCCCCCCTCTCGCCCCAAACCCGCGATCCCGCTCCCAATCCGCGCTCCAAGCGGGAGCAACTCGAGAGCGGGTCGAGAGAGCGCTCCCAATCAAAAAATTTGCGCTCACCGCCATTTTGCAAACAGAATAAGGGAGTGTCGCTCCCACCACTCCGGGAGCGATTTTTATAACCTAGGAGCAATCAGGGAGCAATTGCTCCCAACCGCTCCCTGGATATAAAAATCGCTCCTGGAGCGATGTGAGCGATCAACGGGAGCGATTGGCGCGGAAATTTATAAAACAACAAGAAAAAAAATGGTTTTTTTGATATAAATTGAGGGAGCGAGGGAAGGAGGATTTCATTATCATTGTCAGAGTGAGAGTGAGAGCTCAACTGAGATTGAGAGAGGGTGAGAGTGAGGACTCAGGAGCAAGGAGAGAGTGAGAGAGAGCAAGGAGAGAGTGAGGAGAGAGCAAGGAGCAAGAGAGTGAGAGAGCAAAGCAAGAAGCAAGGGGAGATTGAAGAGCTTGCAAGGGGAGATTGGACGCCAAAGAGGTAGGCTCTAGTTCTACAATATTGAATAGAGTGTCTAGCAAATTTTTTTTAACGTTTATTAAATTATTCCTAAATAAATAAATAAATTTTTCTCTATTTCCCATTCCCATTTCCATTCCATTTTTTAAAATTTTGCAAATTCAAAACTTCACATTTCAAACATCATGGTTATATTTCTTGGCATTTTCTTCTTCTTGGTTCCTTTTTTGGTTATTATGGTGCTAGAGAGTAGAAAAAGGAGGTTGAAATAGAAAATGAAGAAATGGATGAAGAAGGGGGACATAGTGGATTTGATCAAAACACTGGTGAGGAGGAACTGGAGGAGAGTGAACATGAGTTAGCTCAAAAAACTAAACAAGACCAAACCCCATTGTGGAAATATGTTAACAGGCCTGAATCAGGGAAAAGGAGTGGAACCACTAAATTTCATTGCCCCCATTGCAACAATAATTACACAGGTTCATACACCCGTGCTAGAAAACACCTCTGCGGGAAAATGCCATGGGATGGAGACAAACAAATAAGAATCAAAACTTGTACAAGTGTGTCAGCAGCAGATAGAGCCAAATACATAAGGGAAGAGGAGGAAGCCCAATAGGGTTCCTTTGAACCAAGCTCACAATTACATGCACAAAGAACTCCTTCAAGATCCTCCCAAGGAAGTGGATATGGAGGCACAGGGTCACCAAGTTTAAGGTGTAGAACCATATCAGATTTCCTTGATGAAGGGTGTAGGAATAATGTGGATTCAAAAGTTTACAGGTTTCTCTCTGCATGTGGGATACCATTCAATGTTCTTCGCTCACCTTATTGGCACGAAATGGTTTCTGCCATAAATGGATGCCCCTAAAGGATACAAGAGCCCTGGGTATGACAAGGCAAGAACTGTTGGACTTGATCATGTAAAAGCAAAAATATCACATTCTTTGAATAGAATGACAAGTTCTTGCATTGACCATGGGGTGTCCATTGTATCTGATGGATGGACAAATGTAAAAGGCAAGCCACTGATAAATGTTCTCATTGTAGCTGTTAGTGGTGCCATCTTTCTTTCAGCATATGATTACCCAGACAAGTTCAAGACCGCCATCAACATTGCAAAACCATTACTTGAAACAATTGACTGTATTGGGCCATACAATGTCATCCAAGTCATCACTATTAATGCTCCTAATTGTAAGGCAACGGGAGCAATTATTGAGGATAAATACCCCAACATATTTTGGTCTGGGTGTTTGGTTCACACAATGAACCTTTTGATGCATAATATTGTTAAAAACAAAAACAATACAAATGGATTGGTGATTTGTACAAAAAAGGCAAACAAATGATAAAATTTATTACAAATCATAGCAATACCCATGGCCTTTTCCGCAGTCACTCAAGATTGGAGTCGTTGAAGATTGCGAGGACTAGATTTGGTAACTTGGTATCAAGTCCACACTGGCAGGTATTGAAGGAAAGGGCTACAAATGCAGCTGACAGGCAAGGTTTTGAACAGGTGGAGGAGGATGCGCTTGATGGTATGTTTTGGGCACGTGTGAGGCAAGCATTGGATTTCACCAAGCCCATTTATCACATGATTCGGTTTGCAAATACAGATAAACTAGTGATTGGCAAGGTGTATGAGCAGATGGATACCATGTTGGGGCAAATAAAAGATATTGTTCATAACTATGATCCCAACTTGTACAAACTAATTCACGATTGTGTGTACGGTGGGATAAACTTAATGTTCCACTACATTGCTTGGCATATACTTATGCCAAAATACTACTCTACATCTTGGTTGGGCCAACTTGCACCAGGGGGTGGGGTTAGGGCCAAACCCCATATAGATGAAGAGGTATCTACAGGATATTTGGAAGCATTATAAAATTTGACACCTGACAAGGAGGAATGTGCTAGTGTGCATCTTGAAATAGGTAGATACTTCAGTTGCACTGGTTTGTTTGGTACCTTTCATGCAATGGAAGTTAGAGACAAATTTGATGCTCTCACAAGGTGAGAAACATATGGCGGCCATGGACGTTTGCCATAATTGGAGCACCTACAACTTCATACATATGGCGGCCATGAACTTTTGCCAAAATTGGAGCACCTACAACTTCTAATTCATCATTCTACATGTTTTTGTTGACATATATGTATCAAAATATAAAAGATATAGATATTATATAAAAACCGCTCCGAGATTTGCTCCCAAACCAAGAGCTTTTGAAAATGTCGCTCCCGCTCCCAAGTAACACTGGTTAAATGACTTCGTGTTTGCAAGGAGATCTATAAACTAGTTGGGTCATCGAAATTCCTTGCATTAGAAAGGAGGATAGATATAGTCCTCGAACGAGAAGTCATTGATATCTATGGAAAAGTCTCTAAAGGTCAAGCATTGTTTGAATGCATGGAAAAGGATCAAGGGGCTCATAGGTTTCTGATGAAATCAGTTAAAGGTCCTCTCATCCCTATGTAGCATGAGAGTAGACATCAAAGAGATATATGAAATGCTAGAAGATATATTCTCTGGAAATGCAAAAAAGAAGGTCATATCTTTTAGACCTAATCTACACAAAAGTAAAGGTATCAAAGAATGAAGGGATATCTTCACAAGATCTCAATTGGGAGATCTAAGGGAGTAGAGATAAGAAGATAATCATCATTGTTCTTAAATACACTCGATGATAAGTGAGGTAACAAGTATCCTTGGGACAAGAAAGTTACCTCATTTAACAACTTATGGTATTTAAGTATGGGGGTTTACGCAGTGCATTAAGTATGGTCATATGTGAATGACTTACTTAACGCAGTTGAATCCCAAAATGATATCTAATATAATACACTGCGTAAACCCCCCTACTTAAATTCAAAAAGAGTCAAGGGATCTCTACTTGAATGGTTCATGAGGCACAATACTTGCTAAGGTTTTGCAAATGGGGTAGCAAGCTAAGTGGGCTTGATTGTGGGGAAAAACTCCACAGTTAAGCGCGCTTGAGCCAGAGGAGTTCTGGGATGGGTGACCTCCTGGGAAGTCCTGGTTACCGGGTGCAAGCCCCGGAAGTGATGATTGATGCTATGTGATTCGTTCTCCACATTTCACTAGTTTCAATCCCACTTCTTCACCCCTGTGAGCATCACCCGATGCAATGAGTGCTAAGTGAACTATTCAAAAATCATGAGAAATTAGTCAGTTACGACTACCTCTCATGGAAATGGTCATACGTGAATGACTTACTTAGCGCAGTTGAATCCCAAAATGATATCTAATATAATGCACTGCGTAAACCCCCATACTTAAATTCAAAAAGAGTCAAGGGATCTCTACTTGAATGGTTCATGAGGCACAATACTTGCTAAGGTTTTGCAAATGGGGTAGCAAGCTAAGTGGGCTTGATTGTGGGGAAAAACTCCACAGTTAAGCGCGCTTGAGCCAGAGGAGTTCTGGGATGGGTGACCTCCTGGGAAGTCCTGGTTACCGGGTGCAAGCCCCGGAAGTGATGATTGATGCAATGTGATTCGTTCTCCACATTTCACTAGTTTCAATCCCACTTCTTCACCCCTGTGAGCATCACCCGAGGTAATGAGTGCTAAGTGAACTATTCAAAAATCATGAGAAATTAGTCAGTTACGACTACCTCTCATGGAAATGGCCATACGTGAATGACTTACTTAACGCAGTTGAATCCCAAAATGATATCTAACTTATGGTATCTATGCAAGATAGAAAAAGGACAAGTTGTGCACAAAAGTGTTGAAGGCTAAAGGACTCAAACATTTGCATAAAGGAAAGGGAAGTTTCGTCCTCAAGCAAGGCAAAACAATATAGCTAAGATTCAACTCTATGGAAAAATTATGAAAAGAAAGCTCATATCACCAGAAAGATGGAGGAAGTTGAAGAAAAGGGACAAGGAAAGAGGGAGTAACAGATCTCTACTATGATTGAGATGGTATCCCTCACAAAAGGGCCCTATCATAAGCTCCTAAATATCTTGTTATAGATATGACCATGATAATAAGATGCATAATGGCATCATGGAAGTATTAGAAACAAGAGCTTGTGTCATCACCATGGGAATCATGAAGGACAAAATCCATGGCAGTCAAACATGAAGGATATAGCTCTTGGGAACCTCATTATAGACATTGAAGGAAAGGAAGAAGTCATCCAGGAAAAGGCTCATCATACATCAAGTCAAAAAGGAAACATCTACCAGATGGGGATATGCAAGATCCTCAAGATTCTCTGATGGAATCCTCATCGGAGGGTTCACTAATCTAGAAAGGAAGCAAGTGTTTCATCAAAAACTCCAACTTGTGGAATTCATGGATGATTCTATGGTGACATAAGAGAAGGAGCAAATCAAGGTGTTGACACTTCAATCAAGGAAGTTGTTGAAAGAAGCCTTGATGACCTAAAGGTAAAATGAGGTATGTATGCTCGTATTTAATATTATAAAGCCATATCGTATGGTTGCAGGAAACATGGATCACTACTTCTATCTTAAGAAGCATTACCAAGAGAAAAAGGATCTCCTCCTCTGAAAGGATGCAGGAAGGCATAAGTCACACTAGATGAAATCAACAAAATATGTCCTCATATGAAGTATGAGGTGGTTGACTACAATTAATAAACTCTGATTGAAATCTCCTTGGAATGGAATGAGTGAGGAAGGAAGAGGTCGTGAGATATGCAACCTTGATGAAGGCGATCAACATACAAAAGACTAAGAAGATTTGACTACGAAATCTCTCAGAAAGGTATGAAGACTCTGATAAAAGTCTGAAAAAGATGGAGACCCTTGACAATGGATATCTTTGGGAGATGTGTCAACATGTATGCAGGATGTTGATACCTACGGGAAGATGTCATGATAAAGAGCCATCTCGTAAGGTACTATTTGATTTAGTGTTATGTTTTGATTTCTTGAATAATATCTGGATGACTTCATGCAGGGCTACTAGAACAAGAGTTGTAAGCACAAGTACAACTAGCATTCATGTGGTGGATTGAAATTCCTTAAAGAAGTAGCCATATGAAGAAGGTTCCAGATATATATACCAAGAAGGCCACTTTCCATGAAGAAACATCCATTCGGTGATCTCAATAACCTCATCTCAATGCATTACAATGACTTCAGTGGTATTTCCACAGTATCTCGATGTTATTATAATGTTGCAATCACAAGATGAAGAGGCTCAGGTTGGTTTATAAGTGATCTCTTCAAAGATAAGTGTGAAGAAGACTGACAACTACAAGAAGCCAAGGAATTGATGCATAACAAGATTGACTTGATGGATGGAGGATGTCTGGGTTTAGATTGTAAGGGTCGTGGTCATCTCATCTTTTAAATCTACTGAAGGAAGAATTTGTGACTGGGCTTTCCCCTCGAGGGGGGTTTTGCCCTGGCAGTGTGCCTACATCTTGTGTCCTCTTCTATTTATTGTTTGGCATTAGTCTTGATGATAAGGAAAGATAAATCTAAAGATCTAATAATAATAACAAGAACATCACAAGTTAATGTCAATATAAGGGAAATCGCTTAGCTACCAAAACTATGAATTTCCCAACACTCCCAATGTCGTCCCTTGTCACAAATACAATGTTGTAAGTGAAATATTTTATTGGTGCTAATCACCAACACACAATGTCATGTACAGGAAGTATTCAACACAACCCATCAACTGATATTTTAAGCTCAAAAAATTAACACAGCCATTGAAAAAACTTCATAACAGAGATATTTTGGACAAGACATAGCATCCTCCTCAATATATGAAGAAATGTACACACAGAAAATATAAAATGGAACATGTTGGCCGCCTTCCAGTCCATAGTTCTCCAATCAGTCATGCTCAACAGCTCCAGCATATAGCTAATAAGAAGAGATACATTTTTCTCCCACTCGAACCAACCTCAAATTCTTTCCTTTAGTAGGAGGAATGCTTAACTTTTCCACCCAAAACTTCGATTTTCTCCACATATACCGTCCCACGACCCCACTGTAGTCATGCTCAGCAAAGGAATAGTGCCTAAAATCTTCACTAAAAGAACTCGGCCTAGCAGTAATCCTAGGAACTTGACCATCAGAAAAAGAACTCGTGCCTGCAACACACAAAACTTCCTCATTTATGTGCAAAGGTCGACTTGCTCTTGCACCACAACCAGGGTGCTTCCAAATTATTGTTGTGGCCAAAATCGTCACGGAAGAGAAAGAGCTCGCATTAAACTCTGCATTCTCTACCCAAGAAATTCCTGCCTCAATCAATTACAATTAAATCCAAACTTCGCTTCGCCTCAATGTTGGACAACTTCATCCAGAACTACTGTGGAAAATTCAATTGTGGTTGCTACGTAGCTTAGCTTCACAAATCACCATCTGTCCGCTTAGTTGGATTCAGTGCAATGCAACTTTAAATTTTGGACACCTGATCTGGCCTCGCTAATCCATCACAACTGCTATAGCTATGAATAAAACCTCATGCTCCTTTAGTGCCACAAAGATACGATCATGTTATACTTCCACAATTCAGTGTGTTGCTTTGATCTTGATCGGATTCTATAAAGTGCCAAATCGTGCAATGATGATGTCATTCGATCCCAATGTGGGCATAAACATCAAGGACCAGTGGGCTCGTCCTTCAATTCCTAAACCTGAGTTGTTGCATGCTCAGATATACGGGGCTACATATTGATACCCTTAAGTCAACTTCAATTGGAACATACGCATCACATTATGGCTTCCAAATGGTGAAATGTGGCCTTGATGCTTGTCAAGTAACAAATGTATTCACCTCTTTTCAATTGTATTCAGCAACCTGACACCCTAAAGTCGATCTTTCGCAAGGATTACTTGGCCCTGCCCTTTTGCACATGCAAAATTTGCTTGCGGCTCCTCAGACCTGGCATCGTATTAAAATTTGACTTGCCATTAAAATTTTCTCACGGCGTGTGGTTGGGCCCCTGCCAAATAAATTTCATCTTTATCTCCTCCCAGAGCAAACTTCGGCAGCTAATGAACTTTGAAATATATGTTTTGGTCAAATTCTAAAAGTCAGCACTCCTAAAATTTCGATTTTAACCAATATAACATTATTATGGTTCCCAATAGTTTGGTTGGGCATGAAAATTTAAATCCCCCCCTTTTATAAATTGTTCATTGCTAAACATAAAAGAAAAAGAAAACAATTAAAAAAAGAATCGGCTCCCTTTAAAATTTGACCAAACAATTCAGCTCACAACTCAACAATAGAATTTCAGTCCCCCTTAAAAAAAAAATCCACATCACCACTTGACAAAATTTTAAAGGATGGCTTCCATAAATTCCAATGCCCATAAAAAAAATACTACGGCGTCAAACTGGGTTTCATGAGATTTTTAGTTCTTGGCTCTTTGACAGCTTTTCACAACAGATTCAATTTGTAGAATGATTATTATGCATCCAACAATTTGGTATCGGGACAACAATTTGTTGGGCATTTTGTTGGACCATAATCGTTGCAAATCCACAAGGTGAGCCAAGACCAAGGCTCTGATACCACTGTAATGTCCCAAATAGGGATTTGAACAGTAGATACCATAAATGAACTTGAACAGCAAAATAATTGTAAATAGACACAGCGAACAAATTGATACAGAGATAAATGCTTATAAAATCACTGAACCATTTTACTAATCCATTGAAAAGAATACATCAGCATAAAGGAATAGTGGAACCTGAGCTTGCCAAGCAAGCAAAGCAAACCATAGAAAAAGATCTTTGACCCAACGGATGAATGGCTCTGGCAATCATGTCAATGGCCCGGTAAGAACACTGCTACAAGCCGCTACTACAAAACTACTCTCTCCAAACTCCAATGAAGCACTGTGATATTTCTGAGTGAAATCTCCTCAAGAGTGTTGGGTTTCCGTCCAACACCCACTAGCACACCTGAGGGTTTCCGTCCTGGGGCTACCAATGAAGTAGAGAACCCAGTTCTCAACCTCTCATACAAGAAGAAATATCAAATCCAAGATGTCCTCCAATGGCCTCCTCCGCCTCTTTTATAGATCTGATGGACCCCTCTAGAACCTCCTATTTTATTATTATTTTAATCATGGAGCACTTTTCCCTCTTTTATTTCAATTAAAATATTCTTTTTAATGCAAAAAAGGGTAAATTGGCCTCCATGTCTCCTCGGGTCACTAAAAATCACCTCTAACCATCCCATCCCGTTGATCTACTCATTCTAGTTCCAACGAGCTATTACACTAAGGTGTTCTGTCAAGTATTCCTCCCGAAATGCCACCTTAAGCATAATTAATTGAGTCGGGCCCAATAATAACTTTGCTTTCTGAAAGTTGTCGGAATACACTAGAACGAAAGGAAAATTGTGCGGATAGTGGAATGTACCAAGTAAATGCCATCGAACCTCATAGAAACTCCTCAAAACACCTCCACAAGCCCCTGGGCCCACTGATGACAACCTGCACCTATGACATGTCTGCCCCCTACTCTAAAAGTCCATCCTAACCATGTCATAAGGAACATTACAAAAAGCGCAGTCAAAGGAGGTCAAACCACCCCTGGTCAACACTGGTCAAACCTGCAACAATCTCTGAAATTTCTGCCACGTAATTCAACTTGCAATTTGTCCTTCTACTACCACATGTGTGAGGAAAGGATATGCCCAATAAGTTGTACGAACCAATCAGAGAAAGAGAGATGATTGCGTGAGTGAGAGTAGTTTTAAATGAGGTTAGAGGGCTCTCTTTTTTATACAAATTGTTGAGGATGAAGTGACATGTCTCTAGGGCTTCATGAGCATGCATGATGATGTGGCTAACCTTGACAATTTGGACATGTAAGGGCATAAACTCAAAAACACATTTCTACTTATCCTAATTTAATGATCTTTTGGTCGATTTTGGCCCTCTCGAAAAGAGGAATTCAATGCAATAATCATCTCCATCAAATCAGCTGTCCAAAATGGAATTTGGCCCTAGTTGCCAATTTTAACAGCACCATCTCTCTCACACATGCAGAGGATTAGGGGTTTTGCTACTTCCAACAAGGCCAAAATTGCAGGTCCGAGTTGCAGTAGGACGAAGTGCAGCATCTTGTTGATGGAAGGAAGAATACTCTGTCTTGAACTCGTTGACCTTGGCAGGAGCTATCTTGCTTAACGAAGGTCTCAAGAGGAAGTTAAATTAGGGTTTTTGCAGCTACTACAAAGGTCGAAGTTGTGGGTCAAAGAAGTAGTATTGAAGTTGGGAGGTCAAAGTTGTAGTTTGAAGTTGGTTAGTACTAGATCAAGGAAGGACTTGCTGGAAGGGATGACTCAGTACTTGGAGAAGGACTTGGTCTAGGGTTTGGATGTTTGTTATCTCATTTGAAGCAAGTTCTATAAGAAGAGAAGAGTTTCTGAGTTTTTCCCCAGCTAAGAGCCTAGTTTTTGTGTCCTCTATTGTTACTGCTTTTTATCTTGATATTTGCTTGATGAAAAGATCTAAATAAAGAACACAAGAAGACTAACTAAGTTCACAAGCAAATATTAAGGTTAAGGAAAATAAAACTATAAGTTGCCACATTGAATTTTCTAAGATGGTATCAGAGCTAAGGTGAACAAGAAGGCTGTGAAAAGGATTATCTTACAGACACAAAGAAGGGTTTGCTTGTCAAGGGGAATCATTTGGGAAAGAAAGGAAGTAGAAGACATATTGATCTGGAAGAAGGGATTCTACATCGAAGAAGATCAAGACTACATCAAGACTAAGGACTACAAAAGGTTATCTCTTGAAAGAAGGAGATCTATCTAAAGGCTCATTGAAAGAAGGAAGCATCAAAAAGATCTTGGTATCATTCATCACTCTTAAAAGTTGTTGAAGGAATCCTAGGAAACATCTTTCAAGAACATTATTAAAGTTTCTTCAAAGGTCCTGAGGGCATCGAGAAGTGTTGATGACATCATCAAGAAAAAGGAGAATCTTGGATATCAATAAGTATCAAATTATTACTCTATGTCTGAATCTGTAGGTCATATGGGTTTTTTCTGCAAGGAGAGCAATAAGCTTGTTGGAGCATCAAATTACCTAGCTTGGAAGAAAGAAATGACCTGGGACTTACAGAACATGAGGTAATGGACTATGTTACTGTTGAAATAACTGAGCCTAGCAAAGACATGACTCAAGATCTAGCAAAATACAAGAAAGGAGAAGTAAGGGTGCAAAGGATCATCGTTGAATCTATTAAGGATCCTCTTGTTCCATTTGTTGCAAGCCTGAAAACTTCTAAGGCTATGTATGACAAGCTAGTAAACATGTACATGTTTGCACATCAGGACAAAAGATGCCTTTGGGGAATAAGCTATATAAGATGAAGAAATCAAAGAACGAGGACATCGCATCCTTTCTAATGAAGATCTTTCAATCAAGAGATCAAGAGATCACTTGCAGGGAATTGGAGAGACGATTTATGATTCATAAATGACCATCTGTGTATTAAATGCATTGCCACCAGAATGGAGCATCTTTGCAACAAGAATCTACTCTAAGAAAGATTCAACTCCCTTTGATGAGTTGTGGGCACAATGCATTTTGGAAGAATCAAGGATCAAGGTAAGGATGACACTAGATCATCTAAGCAGTCTCAAGCCTTTCTAGCTAGAGTCAAGAAGCTAAAGAAGGGAAAGTTTGGAAAGTCCAATAAAAGAGATATGTCCAAGGTTCAATGCTTTAAGTGCAATGAGTATGGACATTATAAAAGGGACTATCCTAGTTTACAAAACAACAAGAGAAAGGAAGAAAGCGAGGCTCACATAGCTTAAGAAATTAGAGAACCTGAGAAGACGCTAAAGAAAGAAGAAGTAAAGGATCTTTACTTTTGAAGAAGGCACCCTATTTATCAGGGTCTCTATGAAGATTGATCTTTCCTTTAGACTAGTATGTATTTTTGTTTACTTGATTTTGCATAACATCATAGAGAGAAACATGTGATAGTAGAATATGTAGAGTCTACTTGGTTAAGTTGCTTTGTAGAAATCATCTAGTCTTTAAAGTTAGATAGATGGACCATTTTGCATATTGATCTTCCTACCATTATCTAACATTATGTTAGAGGCAATCATCTTTCTTAGATCGGTCATCATGATCCTAGAAGGACCATCATTTTGGAAGTTTCTTGGGAAAAGCATTATGACAAGGTTAGTACACATTCTATGTAATGTGGGAACAATATTGTTAAAGAGATGAAGGAATGCAATGGGTTAGGATGCAGGTTCATTATAAGACATATAGCTCGATGATGTGTTAAATTTTATGGTGTGTTCCATAGCTTGCAACAATTGCTTCAATGTCTTATTATCCCAATAAGAGCTTTACTTCAGATTCCAATAGCAATCATGTTAATACTTCAATAGCATTCCCTTTTAGATCATCATTGACAGTAATTGTACATAGAACATCAACAATAAGTACAAGAAGATATGAGATGATAAGTGAATTGTGTAAAATGAAAAGTTTCAAGTGAATTTTATACTCATGATACTCAAGAGACATGTCTCTTTGTAAAATGGATCCTGTATCTTTGTAAAATAAAATCTAGTAAGTTTGCACATTTACATTTTCAACCATATTTGTTAAAGTGTTGAAGAACTCATAAATAATGGTGGGCAGTAACTCCTTGTAAGTATATTTATTTACATAATTTTCCTTATCACATCTTTTAGGCAAATACTTGTTTAAATTATGGTGGGTAGTAACTTATGGGAAATATGTTATTTACATGAGTATGAGCTATTTTCAACGAATGGTCATGTCCTTAGAGATATGACTCTTCAACACGAATTATTAGTTAATTATTCATTATTTATGATTGTTATTATTTATAGTTATTTATGTTAATTATATTATTTATATATATTTTATTCATAAAACGTTGTTAGGAAGGGGAATTAGCCCCTAGTTGCACTCTTTAAGACTCCCTCTCAACTAGGGAGGAATTCCACCTGTCGACATTCATCCATGGCTATGTTATCATGTCCATCATGTACCATCTCTGCAACTTGTCTTGTCTCAGCTGAAGATAAATATCATAGTCCAACAAGAAAGAATTGAAAGAGGGCGAGTCACAAGACCCTGCCACTCTTGCCAAAATGGCAGAGGCAAGTCCTCGTGTCCTTAGGGATAGAACCCCTACTAGGCTTGATCCTTACTGATCAAGTTATTGAAGATCATGCATCCTAGTCATAGGGAATATAGTAGTACCTTACGCGTCCGTCGGTAGTACTAATTAACCCTAACCACTTTTCCCAACTCATTGGCCAAATGAGAGGTACTTCCCAAGAGTCCCAAACTACAAGAGTAGGATGTATACTAGAGTTTCCACAGGGGAAGGTGAGTTTCCATAGGAGAAGGTGAACCACTCACGCTATGCTCACATGCTAGGGTATGTACTCCACAAGGGAAGGTGAACCACTCACCATGTGCTCATATAGGTCCAACAAATACCCCTAACTCCTAGGAGCACCAGGAGCTCAATGTCCATTTCAATCATGGGAGGGTCTTTCCACGACCCCAAGTCTCATTTTGAAGGCTAAAAACTAGGTCTTTCCCAAAGGCTTTGTGAGGAAATCAACAACCTGTTCATCCGTCTTGATGTGTTGGAGCCTTATTGCTCTTTGTTGTACCATATCTTGTATAAAATGGTACCTAATATAAATATGCTTGGATCGATCTTGGAACACGGAATTCTCTAAAAGGCGAATCCCACTTTGATTATCACAATAAATGATGGTGGTATCCAGCATGTGTTCAAATAGCTCACTGAAAAGCTTGCTCAACAAAATGGCTTCACAACAAGCCATACTAGCTGCAATATATTCAGCCTCAGTGAAGCTTAGTGCAATAGACTTTTGTTTTTGACTCATCCATGAGATGGAAGCGAATCCCAAAGAGAAATAGCATCCAAATGTGCTCTTTCTATCCACCACATTGTCAACCCAATTGGCATTGGTATATCCATGTAATCTCAAATCCTCAATAGTGTACCTCAATCCATGTTTGATAGTACCATGAAGATATCTTAGAAGATTCTTTACAGCAACACAATGCATATGATGAGGCTCAACCATAAATTGATTCAATGTATTAACAGCAACGCATATGTCTAATTGTGTTTTCATCGAGAACACCAATGCTCCCACAAGTTGTTTATATTCGACAGGATTTGCCAAAACTGGACCAGCGACACTTCCACATAGCTTCTTGAATTTAGTTCCATCGGTGTAGTCACATACTTGCAGTCCACCATGCCACATCTTTATAATAGCTTCACAATGTATTTTCCTTGAGAAAAGAAAATATCACCTGGCTTTTCCCAGACCTCTAAGCCTAGGAGGTAACGCATCAATCCTAGGCCCTTCATCTCGAATTCAGAATTCAACCCCCTCTTACGTTTATAAATGAGAGGGTCTTCACCAGTCAGAAATAGATCAACATAAGACCAAAATAAGTGGCATGTCCTTTTCAACCTTTAAGTATAAGTTTGGATCAACATAGCTCCTTCCAAATCCCAACTTCATGAGATAGTTATCAATCCTCTCATACCAAGCCCTAGGGGCTTGCTTTATCCCATAGAGGGCTTTCTTCAACATGTATACATGAGTTTTTCTATCCTACTCTTCAAACCCCTAAGTGTTGAGAAATCTAGGGGTTGCTAGATTAGGTGATTTCTCTTAATTTGATAACTACTTGTGAAGTCTTTCTACTTAACTTGACTAGCTTCTTCCTCAACTTAATTACTATTGTATTTTCTATCATCAAACAACTACCATACAATAAAGATCAATGAGACGAGAACATAGTATTGAGGCTGCAAGCCAGGGCCAAAATCTCTCCTCTTGAGAGGAAAACCCACAAGAATTCTTCTCTTCTTATAGAACTTCAAATGATGAATTACAAGACCTAAGACCCTTCTCAAAGACCCCTCCAAGACCAAGTTAATCCTTGCTCCTTGATGAGATTTCCCTCCAACAACTTAGACTCCAGCAAATTTTCCTAACAACTTCAACCCCAACAACTTCGACCCTAGCAGTTTCTTCTGCAACTTCAACCCCAGTAATTTCTTCTGCAACTTCGACTACTTCAAAAACCCTCTCTTGCACGTGTGGTGATTTCTTCTTTCTCCTTCAATTGGGGATCTTCTTCTTCCTTAGTAATTCGTCTTGCAAAATTCTCTTTTAGATACTTAATTTTGGCCTTTCAATATGACTAGGAATTTTGGTCTATGATGCCCTAGATCTCGCACATGTGAAGAGATATAGGCCAAAACATATACAAAATTTCTTTTTTCTTCTTCTAGCTTCTTTTCCTCTATTTTGCTCTTCTTTTTGGTCTTCTTCCTTGCCTTGATCAAACTTCTTGAGACTTGAATGGATATCCTTCAAGTGAGGTCAATGTCTCTTATATATATTCTTCTTAGTAGGTCAAATTGCTATCCATGAGGCCGACTTGATCCTCCTTGTAGGTCGACTTATTTGATAAGGTCTTGGAGATTCTTTATGACACTTTTGACTTTACAAAAAAAAACCTTTACAAGATTCAACATGCCCAAAGGGGTGTTACATGTATAACAATGATTCTTTTGACTTCATAATATTATCACAAACCCAGAAGCACTCAATGGGTGCTTGACCTACAAATAAATTTACCTTGAGCATGAACCCATGCATCAAGAATGAAAATAATAAATTTCTTTTTCTCTTTTCACAAATACATAAAAATATGATTACAATAGGCTATGAAGGCCGAACCTAGTTGCACATTTCAACATTCCCTCTTGACTAGGGAGGTATTCATAATCCATACATGGTACTTGGGCATTCTCATACTGAAGAATTCTCATAAGAAGAGTCAAATTGGTAAGCCATCTCATAAGTTATTTTCTTAGCTTACACCAGTGCATCTCATCATATCAACCAACATTGTCATATAGCAAGGGCTTGACTAACAACTCTATCTCTCGACAAAATCAAAGCACAATGTTGGTGAGACAATGACTAATAGACACCTTCGACTACTCTTGCCTATTGGATGCCCTACCACATCCTCAAAGAGTATCAAAATCAACCTCAGATGCTTACCCAATCCTCCATTCTTTCTTCATAACATGAAGATAAGAATGATGTGTCTTTCTCTTCCTGTCAACTAGGGAGGCTCCACTCATTCCTATAAAAGGAATATTCCCAAGCTCCCTTTTAACAAGGGACTTGTTTCCAATAGCAGTTATCTCTCCTTTCGGTGGAGATCACGGTATTATCAGTTGCTTGTAGGCCTCCTCTTTCTGCAACATGTCAGGAACTTCATCTTCTTCGCCAAGAGTACCACATCCTCAAAGAGTATCAAAATCAATCTCAGATGCTTACCCAATCCTCCATTCTTTCTTCATAACATGAAGATAAGAATGATGTGTCTTTCTCTTCCTGTCAACTAGGGAGGCTCCACTCATTCCTATAAAAGGAATATTCCCAAGCTCCCTTTTAACAAGGGACTTGTTCAAGCTCCCTCTCAACAAGGGACTTGTTTCCAATAGCAGTTATCTCTTCTTTCGGTGGAGATCACGGTATTATCAGTTGCTTGTAGGCCTCCTCTTTCTGCAACATGTCAGGAACTTCATCTTCTTCGCCATGGAGCCTTCTTCATCATCACTTTATCATAGGGCATTGGCCATCTTCTCCATCACTTTCCCTTCAACAAACCACAATGTTGAAACTTGAACCAACTGTCATGTCATCCTTTATTTCATCGGAAAGTGATCTTCTAGTCCACATCTGGCTATCCTTCATACAACTACCTTTTCCAAGTCATGTTTCTTTCGGGATATTCCATCCATTCTCATGAGTACTAGTTATAGATGACTTCTACAACTCTCTCTCAGTAGCCCTGTTTCAACCCAACCAGATGATTTCTCAAAAATCAAAATGAACAATAAACCAAAGTTACCTCTTTATGATGATCTTTCGTCATCACATCAGCTTCTAGTAGCATCAACATCCTGCACGTTTATGAATCCATCCCCAAGACACATATTACCAAGGTTTTCATTTTTCCAAAAAATCTATCAAGGTCTTCATACCTTCTTCTTCCATGGAGATGTCATAGCTAATTCTTCTAGTTATAGGATGTTTATCAATTATCTTATCTATAGTTGCATCTTTCATGAACTCTCCTTCCTTTCTTCACATGTTGCTTTCCTCGGGATCTTCTTTACATGGTTCTTTCAACATAGGAACCATGATTTGTCAACCATCTCATATTCCATATGAGGTCATATTATGTTGATTTCATCTTATTAATATGCAAAAAAGTTCAAGGCACGTGTCTACATGCCTTCATGCATGATTTTAATGGAAGAGATCCTTCTTCTTTCATCATGCTCATGAGATAAAGCATTCAACCCATTCTATCTGCAACCATATGATGACACGACTTTATCTATCTATCAAATATATACATACCTCTTCCTTCATGTGGCCATCTAGACTGCCTTTAGGCAACTTCCTTTCCCTGCTTGAATATGAAAGTACTTCAACCAACTTGTCATGTTGCACATCTTTGTCATCATAACATCATCCTTTTAACCTGTAGATCCCACATAATGTGGAATGTAGACCATCTGCGAGACACTTGCTCCTTACGTAGAGGTGAATCTTCTAATAAAGATTCTAATGGAGGATCTTAATGATCCTCATTCTACAAATGCTCATTCTTAATGATGATGATGTATGATGATTTCTTTATCTTCTATCTTGCTAGATGTCTTTCTGCCAAGCATATATACTACTACTTCGGTTGGAGATGCCATTTCTATCATGATGACTACTATAAATATGTAGACTTTCTACTTCATTTATTTGTCCATGCTTCTATGATGATGTCATCTCTATCTTATTATAATGCATCATGTCTTACATCCTAAGATTTTGTTAGCTTTGACCTATCCTTTTCTATACTTCGTTCTAGTAGCAGCAAGTGCATTTGAAGGAGGCTCCACCACATTCCCTTGCACATAATCCAACACTTCATGTTCCTCCAATGTCAAATCAAGAGTCATCTTCTAGGCATGATAATTTGATTTGTCATTGAACTTACCCTTTGTCTTGAAATATGATTGAGTAACCATGGAGACTTGTTCCAGTAGACCTTGTTCAACAGCAGCATTTATTCAACAGTGATTTCTTCTCTTGTTCCTTGGGCTTGTCTTCACCTGGGCTCTAATACCATGTTAAATTTTATGGTATGTTCTATGCTTGCAATAATTACTTCAATGTCCTATGAGCCCAATAAGAACTTTACTTTAGATTCCACTAGCAATCACATTAAAACTTCAGTAGCATTCACTTTAGATCATCATTGACAGTAATTGTCAATAGAACATCAACAATAAGTACAAGAAGATATGAGACGATAAGTGAATTGTGTAAAATGAAAAGTTTCAAGTGAATTTTATACTCAAGAAACCCAAGAGACATGTCTCTTTGTAGATTGGATCACGTACCTTTGTAAATTAAATTCTAGTAAGTTTTCCCATTTACATTTTTATCCATATTTGTTAAAGTGTTGAAGAACCCATAAATAATGATGGACAGTAACTCCTGGTATGGATATTTATTTACATCTTTTTCCTTTCCCATCTTTTACGCAAATACTTGCTTAAATTATGGTGGGTAACAATTTATAGTAAATATGTTATTTACATGAGTATGAGTTATTTTCAACGAATGGTCCTGTCCTTAGAGACATGACTCTTCAACACTAATTATTGGTTAATTATTCATTATTTATGATTGTTATATATATATATATATATATATATATATATATATATATATATAATATATATGATTCATAAAAGGCTTCTAGGAAGGGCAATTAAACCCTAGTTGCACTCTTTAACATGATGGAATAAGAGGCATAAGGATGCACATTGGAAGTGACTCTTGGTTAAGATTCATGGGTGTAAAATCTTGTAACATGCTTAGTGTGATTGTATGATGTTTAAAAAGGAAGAATTTGACTTACATAAGGATGTATAAAAAATTTAGATTGTCTCTAGAATATGTAAAATAATGATTAAACATCCAGTATGATCTCCGGAAGAAAAGGTTGTAACTTGGTAATCAAGTTCGATCCTTGGGCACTCTAATGCATGAAGGAATTCAAGTGGAGATGGATTATAAGAATGTTGATGCTTGGATGAGAAGGTCATCATGACGAGGTAAGTCTCAGTTTAATTATTATTGGTTATCTTGTTAACATACCGTTATGCTACCTAGAAGGATGTTGCAGGAATACATGATGACAGTTAAGGCATGTTCAACTGTATGGATGGAAATGTATGAAGAATTTTGAGGGAAGCTAAATATCTAGTACCTGGCAACTATGAAGTCAAGATGTGCCCATCTTGGGATTGAAAGGTAGCAATGTGAGAAGATAACCTGAAGGTCAAAGGATATCACTTTCATGACGAAGTTGTGAACAACTTTAAGTTTGGAAAGGCTCAATGCAATGCCTTCATGTCGAAGACAAAAGTGATGAGCAAGAGAGATGACTTGGATCCTGTCACAAGATCGAAGAGAGGAGATGGCTCCATGATACCACGAAAGAAAGTAAGCTCGATCCAAGAGATGCAAAGGAAAGAGGGAGCCATGTGGCTATGAAGAACAAGTAGCTGATACTCTCATAAAGACAAGCTATAAAGCTTGTGATGTTAACTTCCCAGTCTGAAAGGAAGTTTCGAATCTCCTTTGGCTTTTTTGGAGTAAAGGAGTCCTTGTATAACAAAGAAGAATCTTGGGCTTTGTATATCTCACAAGTAATTACCAAGTAAGAAAATCTCTTTACCCTTGATTTTCTAACACAATATCAGAGCTAAGGTGAAGAGGAGATACTCTTACAAGACAGACAAGAAGAACATCTGTGTAGCAACTCAAGAAGTTCATTTTTGCAGTCATAACTGAAAAAAAAAAAAATTGTAGCAGCTCATCTCCAAGTCATTATGTCTAATCCAATGGCATATATGTACAAGAAAAGCAATAAGATACAAGGAACAACCAACTTCAAGCCATGGAAAAAGAGAATCGACTTAGTCCTTAGAGAGAATAATGTCATGAAATTCGTTCAAGGAAAGGTTCCTACTCCAGATGAGAATAATGACCAGGAAATGGAGAAATATGAAAATGGAGAAATTAAGGGTCAAAGAATTCTCTGAGTCTATCAAAGATCCCCTTATCACTTTTGTATCAGAACTAGCTACATCTAAAGAAGTTCATGATTCCTTGGTAAATTTATATTCTGTCAATAAATATAGCACATGATGGCCCTAAGAACTCAATTATATCAATCAAAAATGACAAAAGAAGGCACTAGCTTTTTTTTCAGGAAGCTATCAAAAATTAAGGTTCAACTTCTAGAAGCTGATGAGAAAATATTTGATTCAGAACTAACGACAGTAGCAATCAATGCCTTACCTGAAGAATGGGATGCTTTTGCAAGCAGCATCTGTGCAAGAAAAGGATCTCCATCATTTACAGAGTTATGGTCTCAATGTTCGATAGAAGAATCCAGAATAAAGGTTAAAAGCAACTCTCAAACTGCCGATGAAGTCTCTCAAGCCTTTGCAGCTAAGTCAAAGAAGAATTTTGATAAGAAAAAGAAGAACAAAAATAGAGACATGACCAAAGTCCAGTGCTTTGGCTGTCATGAATATGGACATTACAAATCAGATTGTCCTAAGAACCCAAAGAACAACAAAAGGAAAGAAAGGTGTGAAGCAATAACAACTGAGGATAAAGAATCTTCTAAGAAGCAGAAGGAAGATGTCAAAGACCTTCACTTTTAAGAACGATGACTGAAGCACCAGGTTTGTAACATAGAGTTAGAGGATAGTCAAGCATGTGTTTAGAAGGTTACTTTTCTCTCTCATAAGAATTAGTGGAAGGAGGAAGGAGTAAACAGTTTAGTTTACATAAACCTCTAGTGCATCTCATAATAGTAAAAAGCACAAGAAGACTGCATACCTCCCAGAATTTAAGTTTGCAAGAAAAGAAGGTCAAGTTGATGTTCTAGTCTGATCAGGCCGAATTATGGAGAAATGCTCATAAGAATTGTTGGGCCAAGTTCTGTGGTTACTTTTGTGCTTAGGCCGAAATGTTACAGCTGATAAAGACAGGGCTGAAGAACCTAGTTAAGGCTGGTTTGTATGGCTTGGTGTTCCTCTAGCAACAGTGAGTTGTTTTCAGTGGCCAAGAAGAGTGTAATCACAGTGACCAAGGTTATGTTTTGTGTCTGAGATAAGAGAAGGGGTCAAAGTGTTGAGGGCTGTGTATCGGCCGAAAAATCTGAGACTTCCAGGTACCCAAATCCATGAAGCTTTGGGAGCTATGCAAAGTTTCCAGAAGGTAAGTTTGTGCTTTGTATTTGATGTAAGTACTAAATGTGGAGGTCCGTCCTAAAGAATTTTGGAAAGCAAGTTTTGTTACCCTAGAAACTGTTTCTTTTGTGTGAAGAATCACTGTTGTATGAGCTATCAAATATGCCCTAGATAAAGTAATTCTTATGTGAGAAGCCAGAGTCTAATGGGTTGTCCCAAGATGCCCTAGTACAGTGAACAAGGAGCAGCCTTATCATTGTTAAGAGGCTAATCTATTGTGCCGTAAGTTCTGTGTAATAAAGAAGACAAATTTACAAACGTATGGAATATTGATGATTCAAGACAGTATAAAGGTAGTTGATGTGTACCTTCCAGAATTCAAGTTTGCAAGAAAAGAAGGTCAAGTTAATGTTCTAGTCTGATCTGGCCGAATTATGGAGAAATGCTCATAAGAAATGTTGGGCCAAGTTCTGTGGTTACTTCTGTGTTTAGGCTGAAATGTTACAGCTGGTAAAGCAAGGGCTGAAGACACTAGTTAAGTCTGGTTTGTATGGCTTGGTGTTCCTCTAGCAACAGCGAGTTGTTTTCAGTGGCCACAAAGAGTGTAATCACAGTGACCAAGGTTATGTGTCTGAGATGAGAGCAGGGGTCTGAAGTGTTGAGGACTGTGTATATGCTGAAAAATCTCAGACTTCCAGGTACCCAACTCCGCGAAGCTTTGGTACCCTATAAACTGTTTCTTTTGCGTGAAGAAAGCACTGTTGTATGAGCTGTCAAATATCCCCTAGATGAAGTAATTCTTATGTGAGAAGCCACAGTCTAATGGGTTGTCCAAAGATGCCCTAGTACAGTGAATAAGGAGCAGCCTTATCATTGTTAAGAGGGTAATCTATTGTGCCCTAAGTTCTGTGTAATTAAGAAGACAAATTTACAAAGGTATGGGCTATTGATGATTCAAGAAAGGTTAAAGGTAGTTGATGTGTACAATGAGTGACATGACTAATCATTGTCAAAAAGGGATGTATTATGAAGGCCTTATGTACAGTGACACATGTGATGAGCCACTGCAAGAAGGCAGATTGTCTAGCTTGTGAACAAAGACTATGGAAGACTATGCTAGAAAGTTGTTTAGTAAAGTCCCTAAGAGTTGAGGAATAAGAAAAAGCAACTAAAGGGCAGAATCATTGACTGATAGAAGTTGATTGGTAAGGAAGAAGTACAAGCTTGATATTGTGAAGAGGACAGCTTGATGAAGTCCTTGAAAACCTCAAGTACAAGATAATGATCTATTAGGAGGAAAAGTTGGAATTGCACTGTAAGCAGTCTTAAATGGTAAGAGGACCAGTAAAAGCAGAGCTACAATTACAATTAGCTGAGATAAGAGAGGTATGATTGTTTTAAGCTGAGGCTTGTTCATAAAATTTTCCCTAGTTGAGAGGGAGTGAGCATGGATTTCTCCTCTCAAGTTGAGAGGGCATAAGTTTGGACATCAGTTCTCCTTGTGTCATGTACTAGGCCAGGACTAATAGCCATAAATCTAGTGCATGCATCACAGATAGGGAGAATGATGATTTGAATTAGCTTGGTTCTCCTTGTGTCAGGTACTGTGACCGATTAGGACTAATATCCTAAGTCAAGTACATGGACATGGGTAAGGAGAATGATGGATTGGATAAGCATCTAGGACAGACATTCTTGAGTCATCTGATGGATTAGAATGGAGATCCTAAGTCACATGGACTTGGATAAGAATGGTCCGATGGATAGACATTTCCTTGAGGGAAATGATCTGGTGGCAGATATACTCCAAGTATCCAAGGTGGAGTATGTATCATGGTGAGGCAGTGTGTGGTGTCCTATGGAATGCCTCCCAGCATTGTGCTTTGACCTTGTGAGAGACAGATTGTACCTGTCAAGGCCTTGGTAATATGACAATGTTGACTATGATCATATTTTGATTTGTATCAATCTGGATCCCTTCTAATGTGAATATTTCAATTTAAGATAGACCTGTTGAGTCATTATGAATACCTCCATAGCTAAGAGGGAGTGCTGGAAAATGTAACTAGTGTCAGTCTTCATAATAAAAGAAATTATAATTTATTTATTCATCTAGCATGTTCTTCATGCTCTTTGAAGTCAAAAGAGTCAAAGCCATTTGCTACTAAGTCATGTCATGTTTGACATTGTATAAGAAAATGAAAAAGAATTGTAATTGTTTTGTTCAAACAAGTCAAAAGGCATAGTCAACCCTCTTTCTCAGTCATGTCGGCCTAGATGTCTAACGGGAACCCATCGAATAGCTATTTAAAACTTCTAGTCAAGCTCTTTTGGTGGAACAAGCAAGAACAGGACATTCGACCTCTAAAATAAAAGAAGAAGTCGAGATACAGTGGAGAAACTACAATACAATTCCTCTTGATCTACCCTCGTAATACGAAGGTCTGAATCTCCGTGCCTCTCACTTCTTTGTGATCCTGGAAGAACAATTTGTGTAATTTCTTGATGAAGAAAGAACACTAAAATAATTATAAAAGAAGGTAAGATCTCAAAAGTTACAACAAATACCCTTGATTTTCTAACACTAACATCCCAAAAAAATCATGTTACAACAAATACCTACTTATCATCAAAATCATTTCCTAAAATGGGATCATCGTCATCAATCTCACTCTCTAAGCATTAAAATAAGATAGAAAAAACATAGCATGTCAAGTTGAGATTTTGTTTGAGGGATGGGTACATTTTTATTAGGGTCATGACAGAGGAGTTCGACAACAAATGCCACTAACATCAAGGTACATAAAAGGTTTGGTGCTCTTAATTAAATACTAGTTCCATACCCTCGTACATGACAAAATCCAATGGAAACATTGCAATCCCCCCAATCCTGAAATCATGAATAATTGTTATGTCTCATGTATTTTGAGTGAGATCTAAAATTCTACTTTCTCCATATGAAATCCAATGAGGTCGGAACCACTCCCAGACATCCCAAGTCGTTGCATGGTAATGTTAAAAATTTAAGTAAAAGCAAGGATGAAAATGAATGATAAAGGAGAATGTCACTTTTAATTTAAGAATTTAACATTACCATAAATTGGATTGCAATGCTAGGGCCATGGCCTGAATATTAGGTTTCCACACTCAAAAATTCTTGTTTTTTTTCAAATTGTGTTTGGAACTTTTTTGGACAAGTTGTACAGAACTAGCCGGTTCAGTGAAAAAAGGTCGGGTCAATAACCAAAAGGCCATTTCTCGTTCCAAACCTCGAATAGAGCTGTTTGACATCCAAACCAGTAGGATCGACTGATTCTACTGGTTCCAGTCCAGTTCTAATACCACTGGTTCTAATTGATCTCCAATGATTCTAATGGATCCCTAGATCTCTAAAAAGTAAAGTAAATATTTTACTTTTCCTAAGTTCATTTACCTCAATTGCCAACATAATTAATTATGTGTTTTTCCTAAGTTAGACTTAGACTAAATTACGAAAGCACCTTACTCGATACTTAAGCAAGCGTCCGAAAGAGCCTTTGGGCAACTTCTACACACCTAGAGACTTAGGCCTATGTAGAAGTAACTTCCCAAGCTACAATCATTAACAGGA
This sequence comes from Pinus taeda, assembly GCA_000404065.3. Classification (NCBI taxonomy): domain Eukaryota; kingdom Viridiplantae; phylum Streptophyta; class Pinopsida; order Pinales; family Pinaceae; genus Pinus; species Pinus taeda. The sequence continues at coordinate 226,867 of APFE031151089.1, forward strand.
GCTAGCATTTAATCAAGAGCACCAAGCCCTCAACTCCTTTGTCATGGCCAATAATAAAAATGCACCAATCACTCAAACAAAATCTCGATTTAACATGTTAAGCTTTTCTAGTCCTATATAATGCTTATAGTGTGATATTGATGATGAGGATCCCAATTCATTATCAAATAAAATTGTAAGTGTAAGTCTAAAAAGATTTGAATCTTTGTCTATATTTCAATTTTGTATGTGTAATAATTCACTATTTGTTATATATATATATATCCTCCATGTTCTGTTTTTGGGGTCACTGTCCCAAGTTGAACACTCATATTTCCATGTCCTCCGTGTCCCATGTCATTGTGTTATAGGTGACTTTGGTAAATAGTTTTACTCTGTCAAATCTGAATTATATATTGTAGTAATGGAAATTGACATACGTGGAAAATGTGGGTTTTGGACCTTTCAAGGAAGCCCCTCAGGAGGGTAATACAGTAGAGGCAGACACTAATACTGACGCCCTAAGAATTCAGCCTATACTAATGATCTTGTTGAGACATGACTCATAAATCGTGACATAGTATCCACTAATTAGTTTAATGTTGTTTTTTAGATGCTAGAGGCCATTTAGAACCTTGGTGTTTTTGTATTGTGACTTGAAACTTTAAATGTATGTATCTTAAAACTTATAGTCTATGTTTCTCAATACAATTTTCCCTATTTGGACCCCTACATGCAAGATAAATCAGCAAACTTGCATATTTGGTATCTAATAGTTTGTATTTACATTGACATACATGATTAAATTTTCAATCAATTTTGAATTTTTTTTATAAATTATGAATAATTTATGTATTTTTTATTTGGTGATCACTGATAGTCAACTCACTGTCAAAGGCCAAGTCTGCATCAAGTCATTGTCAAAACTTTGCTGATTTCAAGCCAAGTAAGAATCTAACAGCTTCGGAGGGAACCATGACAAGAGACTCTTCAATTTAGCTTTTAGGACAGATCTGTGTGTGCATAAAGAAGCATAGGGGGGAGAATAAGTAGTAGTAACCCATTTGTTTTGGACTTTTAGTTCACAGACATCAGGACAGGACCCTAGAACTCCCAATAGCGACTACATCTTGATCTAGTGATGTCAATGAAACAGAGCAAAGATGACCATTGCACTAACCACAAGTCAAATAATAGCAAAGAATTCAGCCACCAAAATAATTTTGAGTTTCTGCCTTGCCTAAGTAAATATGCATATTGAGCCTAGCTTGATAAACGGGAAAGTCGAAAACACTATAGTGATATGTAAAGTCATTGTCAAAACTTTGCTGATTTCAAGCCAAGTAAGAATCTAACAACTTCAGAGAGAACCATGCCAAGAGGCTCTTCAACTTAGCTTTTAGGACAAATCTGTGTGTGCATAAACAAGCTTAGGGGGAAGAATAAGTAGTAGTAACCCATTTGTTTTGGACTTTTAGTTCACAGACAACAGGACAGGATCCTACAACTCCCATTAGTGAATACATCTAGTAATGCCAATGAAACAGAGCAAATTTGACCATTGCACTAACCACAAGTAAAATAATAGCAAAGAATTCGGCCACCAAAATAATTTTGAGGTTCTGCCTTGCCTGAGTAAATATGCACATTGCATACTGAGCCTAGCTTGATAGACAGGAAAGCCAAAAACACTATAGTGATATATAAAGTCTATTTGATGAATACCCCCACAGAAAAGATGGAATGTGGGATACATTTTCATTTAGATAATTTAGCAGTAGTGGAAGATTTATTCCAAAGAAACATTTAGCAATATGGAAAGCCACAGTAAATTAAATATCAAATGATGCTAGCAAGATGGAATTGCCATAGTATACTTCAAGACAATCTGCCACAAGAATTTCCATACCCATTAAAGAAGAAGTAACTGATCAAATAATATTGTAGAAGCTAAATCAGGGATGGTCAGATAATGAAAGATGTTAAAAGAAAAATGACACGGGAAAGTAGTTTACCCTGATTGCTTGACTGTGAAAATTGTTTTTTTGCACAACATTGGGGGCTCCTGCACAGTGATGACAAAAAGAAACCGCTTTAGAAAGTTGAAAATTTTGAAAAAAAATTATCCAAAATTTTGATATTTATCAGTACAAGTATCCCTACAATACTACAAATTTGAATAACAAATGTTGTAGAATATAGTTATAATTATCTACTTCATGCAGTTTCCTAGATCAATCCACATTTATTGAACACATCATTCTATTTCATGCACTTATGGCACATAGGGTTAATAGCTACATATTAAATGTCATGCATTTCTTTATTTTACGCATATCAAGGAGTTAATTATAAGTTTGTTAATCTGATGCAAAATCGAAGGAAGCACAAATTATATGTGCTTATTCAGCCAAAGTCTTTCTTCTTAAACTATTGTTTGGTCTTCCTTTTCGATGTGGACCTTTGGCCAATATCACTTGGTATGAGAGCAAGTTTGGTCCTTGCCACAGCTCTGTTTGATCTTCTTTCTCTCTCTCTACAATTTCCTTTAAAAAGGCTAGCGCTTCAATACCCCACAAACTTCTGCATGTGGACTCCTAACCGCCAAGCACAAATCTCCTAAAACCTTCAATTCATTATACACAGCTTCTACAACACCCTCGTCAGTGATTTTTTTCTCGTGGTCTTGTAGAACCTTCAGCAGCAAGATCTTGTGGAAACTTATCAACTAGAGCCCTGCAGCTAGCATGAAATTTGCAGGCACAGTTTCACAGAATCTTGTTAACCAATGCCTGCAAGCTACCACGATATCTACAGCATGTGGGCTCCTAACGGCCAAGCACAAATTTCCTAAAACCTTCAATTCATTATACACAGGTTCTACAACACCCTCGTCAGTGATTTTTTTCTCGTGGTCTTGTAGAACCTTCAGCAGCAAGATCTTGTGGAAACTTATCAACTAGAGCCCTGCAGCTAGCATGAAATTAGGCACAGTTTCACAGAATCTTGTTAACCAATGCCTGCAAGCTACCACGATATCTACAGCATGGTCTGGCAGAACCTGGTCAAACAACTCCCTACAGATAGGGAACTGTAAAACATTTTATTAATAGATTAGCATTTTCCAACAACCCTACAAATACAACTCAGGCAACTTTTTGCAGGACCAAATATACTTTTCATTCAGTTCAGACTGCCTGCTTCTCTTTGATTCAGACAGCACATATATCTACAGTTAGGGGAATTTTATCCACTTGTTATCATTTGCTCATCTCCATCACAACTAGCAAGGTTCCACAAGGTGCCAATAATCAGTCCTTCATTCTTCCTTGGCAGCAAACCAACAGTCAAGATCGAGAGGGTACCATTTGTAAGCCATGAGGAAAGTGGGGCCACTTTCCATTTATACCAGGGGGAATTGATAGAGCATCCTAGGCTGGTATATATTATTTTATTTCATGCACTTATGACACATAAGGTTAACAACTAGATATTAATTGTTATGCATTTGTTCATGTTTTTCTTTGATCCGGTCAACTTTGATCAAACCCTCTCTTTGCAACTTTTACATTACAAATACAAAATCAAAAGTAGCCACAAGGGTTAGCTGAATTGGTCAAGCCATCTGCCCAACGCATGTTGCAGACAGAGAGGCATAGGTCACAAGTTTAAACCTAGTTGAGTCTCTCAGGGTTATCATTTGATATTGTTGCTTGCAGTTGTGTTGCCCTCCATCTGGATGTTTCAGACAAGAGAGGGATCCCCCAAGATTTTCCTTGCCGAAAGAAAGGTACAGAACTAACTGTGTGGATTTTACTCTTCAATCGTCTTGTATAACGAGAATGAGTGATCTTACTCTCCATCCTTGGGAAAGGGGAGTGTTGATGAAAATTATAATTACATGAGCCCAAGTCAACTTCAAGGTCATCATCCAGTTTGGAGAGAGAAGACTTAAAAAAAAAGTGAGGCACACATGGTCAGCAGTTCGAAAACTTGAACACAGAGTTCAACTACATAGATATAATTTTGTCGTGTTCCTACTATCAACTAGATTTCTAAAATATTACTTTGGTTCAATAGCTGTTTCCATGCAGATTTGTTTGACAAAAAAAGCATGAATTAAATAAAGAAATTTTGAGGAACTATGGAAGCACTAATACATAAGTTCATTTACAAAAATAATGATGATGATTGTGCTATTTTACAATAAGTTCTGCATATGTCCTAATCTAGCAGAACTATCGAATAACATGTTGTGCTACTAATAAGACACAAGTGAACCCAAATCACATTGCGCTAATAAGTTAATAATCAAAAAAAAACATAATAGGGAAGTACTCGAGATATATCTTGGCTGGAAACTTTGTAATCATCTAATAATAACCATTACAGATAGTTTGTATTGTCACTGCACAGGTGCCAAGTTAGCCTGAAACTACGCAAGTCAGCCACTTACTTAGTATTGAAGGAGCTTCATACCTGAAAGTGCACATGCTGAATTTGCACTCAACAGATCATCATTTTTTACATGTTTGGAACTATGTTCAGGTCATCATAAAATGAGAATGAAATTGAAGATATACTGAATATCGTGTTTTTGCTATATTGATGTCACTATGATTTTATTCATTCCAGTTGGATTAATTAATGCTCCTGCAATATTTGAAGCTCTCACAAATAAATTATATTTTCCTTGTAAAAATTTATTCTAGTTTTTTTGTGTTGACTTTCCATACTATATGACAGCTATATTTTTTGTATGTTACAGTCATGATAAACTATCTTGGACATTTCTATCTATACTTCAGATGGCAGGGCAAATATACATGTGTGCCTGGGAGTTTTTCATATATTTGGGCCCTGGGGGGAGTTTTTGATGAATATATGCATCTGCTCTATGTAACTATTTATTTCCAATGGAAAGTTATGCTTTTTTCTTCAGAAGGGGAGGAAAAAAATATATATCTTGATTTTCAGTACAAACTAGGAAGATCATATGTAGATAAAGCATTACAGATAAAATAAGATAATTGTATTAATGTCTAACGAATGACCACAAAAGTAGGTCAATGGGACTGAAGAGTACAACCAAAATAAATACAATATGGTAGTGCAAGCGCAACTCGTAGAAAATGCCGAAAACAATATAGAGAAAGAAACCTACACAAGTATAACAACAGAAAATTTGTATAAAACCATGACAAAGGTACCGTGATACAAAACACCAAGTGAGTTTGTCCAAGACTGGAAAGGTGGACAACTCAAGAAACTGTCAATAGAGAGATAGCGCGAAAGAGAGATTGGGCGATCAGGCCGATGATGTCAAGGTCTCCTAAGTTCGATGACCGAGGGCAATGGGTCTGAATAGGGCACAGGCTTGTTGTCAAAGTCCTCTGGCGTCATTGGGGGGGTGTACATTCGAGGTCAAAATAAGAAAGCTCCAAATGGATCTCTATTTCCTCTAGATAGGGGAGGTAACTTGACAAGTGGGAGGTGCTCTACTCTGAATTCATCTACAGCTGATCTCTCTAATGCTTTGAGAATGTGTGGCCTGATACCGGTCTCGATAATATCGGTTGCCCTCCCAAAGGGTGAGGCTGAGGAGAAACTCGAGGTCTCATCATTTGTGGTTTACTGCACTCTTGAACTTTGCGTATCATTCATTGCTCTGACCTAAAAGATCAACAAGGAGGTATGAGGTGATCAGTCTTGTCATCATCCCTGGGTGGGGCATGGCATGCACAAGTTAATATTTGTAGTAGATCTCCCTAATGAAGAGAACTAGGCATCTCTAGGTGCTAGAAAAAATAAGAGAGGGAAGATTCCCTATAGAGGCATTGATAGCATTCTTTTGGTATCATAGTATAGAGGACACCAAAAAATAAGGTGCTTATCTATCTCCAGCTCCTGAAGGTGGCACACCTAGCAGATCTTATCAAATCATGGCATATGTTGATTTGTCTCTATCCGGATTCCGGAGTCAATGGGAGCCAACTCGAAGTTGTCCCAAAAGGATCTTGAGCAAGTGCATCCAATGCCTACAAATGTAAGGCGAGAAAACAATGATGCCATCCCACAACTCCAAAAATTGCCCTACGTAGAAGGACATCTTTGAGCACAGACTCATCAAATGAGGTCCAATTGACTTGAATGTACAATCTATCAATAGCCTCTCTAATAGCCTGATTTAGTACATATTTGCTCGGCAAGAGATGGCTCAACACATTAAGGGATAATGGGAGACGGCACTCTATGGAGATAGTAATTAACGAGAGAAGCTAAGATGCCCAAAGATTCAAGTGCGAATTTGAGAAAGGTGAAAAAGAAAATCCAAATCACAATATTTCTAAAGTAGAAGTTAGAGTTGATCCAAAGAGGATTAATGTGATCAATATGATTTCTATAGTTAACAAGGCATTCTAGGAAATATTTTAATGAATACACTATTATATCTTTCCCTTCAACAAACTTATTTAAAAATGGATTCCTATGAATAGGATAAATTGACCTACAAGATATATAAAAATCATAAGGAAGCCTTGGCAACTAGTCCAATATTAGCAATCATTACTTTACAAAAGATTTTAAAGTAAAACGTGATGCAACATGACAAAGGTATAGAAGCAGTAAATTGAACTACAAGATATCTGAAAATTATAAGGAAACCTTCACAACTAATTCAACATTAGCAACCCCAAACTTTACAAAAGATTTTATAGTAGAATGTGATGCAACAGGAAAAAGGTGTAGAAGCAATGCTTATGCAAGGAAGTAGATTTGTTGCTTTTGAAGTTAGTAAATTCAATTTAAGCAGGAAAAAATAAATACATCACTAAGAAAGAAAGGACGACAATTATGCATGCGTTGAACAATGGGAAATGCTATTTATTAAGTACCCACTTCAAAGATTAGCTTGAAAAAGTTATTAAATCAAAGGGCTTTTGCAAACCAACAACAAAAGTGGGTATAAACATTCAAAGGTATGATTCTGAAATTATATAAATGGCAATGGTATTTATTAGGCAACCAATTCAAGGTTAGCTTCATAAAAATTTAAATCAAAGGGCTTCCACAAACTAACAACAAAAGTGGGTATAAAACATTCAAAGGTTTCACTTTGAAATTATATACAACAATAAAGAAACTGACAAGTCCCAAGGAGAACTAACAAGTCCCAGATTAACCCATCAATCCATAAATGCATGTGTAGATGGTGGTAATGGAGTGGGCATGACTTTAGGGAAGGTGGCATAGCCAAGTGACCAGCTAATGGTGATCCAACATCTTAACTGTATAGATGTAAGGACGAAGTAATCGTGGAAGCATGAGTCACCCCTTTCCTCAACCTCCTTCCCCCCCCTCCCCCTCTGGTGTGCCTTTTACTTGTTTATGATAATGCTTTGATATGAGTGCATAGCTCAAGAGCCCAAGCCTGCATTTGAGAGATTTAACATTTAATAACTCTTTGGATGAGGCAGTCTATCACTCTTTAAGGTTATGACAATGCAAGAGTACCTTTTTAAGTGTGGAGCATCAAGTGCTTTAAGAACCAGGTGATGGCTAATGAGGGAGGCAGAGCTCATGCTAGGCTTTTGCCCACGTGCTAGTTTTTTGTCCCAACCATCTTTTGCATTTTATCTCTTTCTTTCATTGTAGTTTTCTTTGCTTTTATCATTCATTTACTTGCATCAACCTTCGAGGCAATGTTTTTGGGCCCAGACGTAAGGATGAGGACCACTAGTCCAAAGAATGGATATGGAATAGAGGGAATGATGGAAAGTATGGGATATTATGGGCACACTACTTCAATCAAAGCCTCCCCAATAGTGCCCTTCCTATAAGCATAACGCCTCATAAGATGTCCCACTCGACTAGGATCAAAGACTAACTTCCCAAGGGAAGTGAGGAAACAAGAACACAATCAAGATCAGTCAATAATCTGGATCACCCCTTAATTCATATCACTATACCCCAAAACAATAAGTCACCCCTTTCCTCAACCTTCCCTCACCCCCCCACCCCGGTGTGCCTTTTACTTGTTTATGATAACGCTTTGATATGAGTGCGTAGCTCAAGAGCCCAAACCTGCATTTGAGAGATTTTACATTTAATAACCCTTTGGATGAGGTAGTTTATCACTCATTAAGGTTGGGACAATACAAGAGTTCCTTTTTATGTGTGGAGCATCAAGTGCTCTAAGAACCGAGTGATGGTTAATGAGGCAGGTAGAGCTCATGCTAGGTTTTTGCTCACATGCTAGTTTTTTGTCCCAACCATCTTTTGCTTTTTCTCTCTTTCTTTCATTATGGCTTTCTTTGCTTTTATCATTCATTTACTTGCATCAACCTCTAAGGCAATGTTTTTGGGCCCAGACCAAAGGATGAGGACCACTAGCCCGAAGAATGTATATGGAATAGAGGGAATGATGGAAAGTAGGGGATATCATGGGCACACTACTTCAATCAAAGCCTCCCCAATAGTACCCTTCCTATAAGCATAATGCCTCATAAGATGTCCCACTAGACTAGGATCAAAGACTAACTTCCCAAGGGAAGTGAGGTAACAAGAATACAATCAAGATCTGTCAATCATCCGGATCACCACTTCATTCGTATCAGTATGCTCCAAAACAATAAGTAAAAGCACATGATTACAAAATGGTTAAAGTACCCGTTGATGGATAACCCACCTTTATTCAAGAAGGAATGCCCGATGGGAGAAAGAAATCCGACCGAAGTATGTGTGGTGTTAATTTTTAGAGCTAGATTGTTCTTTGTTGTAGATAATTGCAATTTTAAACTTTTTCAGTATTTACATTACATTCAACCCATAACATCATATCATTATTAGTAATTATGTAGAGAGTACAATAACATCAACAATGCAGTGGAACAATAAAGAACAACAAAAGAAAAACATACACAATAGAGACACAAGGATTTAGATCAGAGACTAGGGCAAAGCCCCACAAGGATGAAAACCCAGCCAAATTCTTCTTCTTAGATATTCATCAAATGTTCAACTGAGATACAATGTACAAATATCATGAGACATAAGTCTTTCATCATCAATCACATTAGGCCAGCTAGGGCCAATCTTGGATCATAGTAGATCCTCATACGATAGCAGCAGGCATACCTCTCAAGAAGGTATTCACAAGCCCTCCTATCCTTGTCTCAACAATTACTATCAATATTGTCATAAGCATCATTCCCATATACATCATGGTCATAGTCATCACTTCACTGTCATATATATTGTCACATCTATCCTAGAGGCACTGTCACAAATGTCACATCACTACCATACACAAGGATAAGTATCATATACACTGTCATATCACTGATATTAGAACACTGCCATAGAATCATATCATTCATATCACTGTCATAAGGGATTTTGCCATACATTACCATTCATTGTCATGAGAATTGTTATACATTGTTATGTCATATCATATACATCACTGTACATTGTCATATATCATGTTGTCATATATAGAGGCATAGTCATATATCAAACATACACCACCATACATGTTACTGTCATACACCAAAGGGCCACTGCCATGTCAATGTCACAACCATATCAAGGTCATTGTCATACATCAAGGTCACTGCCATATCAAAGTCAAGGTCATACATCAAGGTTATTGCCATACCTCGAAGTCACTCAAGGCGTTACAAGTATCACTGCTAACATATATAACCAAAGGTATCTCTATGTAAAGTTGATAGCGTAAACATAGGCAATCATTTCCATAGATCTTGTCCCTCATCACTGTAATATACCAAACAATACTATCCCAAACAACATAGCAATCACTACCCAAACATTTAGAAATCATTTAGAGAAAGCCACATCTAATTATAGATAGATCGCAAACATTACAAGATACATATGCAAGCGAGCAGTGAGACATATAGAGATGCAAATAACAATGTGGGCCACAAAAATTGATATGCTAGTCACAGTGAATAATGTGAACCACTGAAATAATGTGAGTCGCTGAGATAAGCCACAAAGAATGTGAGCCATAGAAAAGTTCGAGCTATGGTCACGAGGTCATCAACCCAAAGATGACATTAGGAAAATCTAATTAGTTATTTGTATGGTTGTTGTGTTCAAACTTTGTTGTCATCATGTAGATCAACCTCTATGTGTAAAAGAAGGCGCCACATTTTGCACTGTGTTATCATCACAAATAGAGGCAACATCATTGAATATTGTGTATCATGACTCCATCTCTATTGATACTTATATATATGTAAATACAACCATGAATTCAATGACAGCTTCATGACATTTTTGTGTTCTCATAAATGATGTGATTTATTTTTCTTTATCTCCTATTTATTTAAGTCATGTACACATACATTCTTTCATTTTACTAAGTTCTATTGTCATTACTCAACATATGATCATGCATAAGATCCACATCAACCTTCAAATGCCTTCATATTGTTGATGTTTGTAGCTCGGGTTGGTACTTTTACACAAGCCTAAGTGTTTATGCATGAAGAAGTCACCCCAAGATCTCCTTAGACACATGCTCAAGTGTGAGCAAGTTGCTAATGTAACTTAGCCTAAGTTAGACTTAGTGAAGCACGTAATTATTATGTTGGCTAATTGAGCTAAAGTAAACTTAGGAGAAGTGAGTAATTACTTTAGTGATTATGTTTTAATCTCAACCCTTGATATAAAGTGCTGAGAGATATAATCTCAACCGTCAATCACTTTGGAGATTCGTGCTAGGGATTTAGCTCAATGTAAAGTTATAGAAGCAAGCCTATGGAGGAGAAGACACACCAGACAGCAGCACAAGATTGAGAGAGGCATCACAGTGAAGAGTGTGATACTACTGTGTTGGGTCCAAGGAAGGGGGCAGCAAGGAGATCCAGATCAGCCAATAAGAGCTTGATCAGTTGGATCAGATCCAATGTTGTACCATTATCCCAAGACGAGAGCCCGAGTAGGTTCTAAAGAATTTAATGATGAACTGATTTGATTGCAGAGAGTTTGTTGTGTCATTGTGATTGAGATTCGTATATTTTGATTCTACTGAATTTATTGTGTTAATGAACTTATCTGTGCAATTAATCAGTATATCTGTAATCTGCTAGGAATTAAGTCATGTGTGCTAGGTTTGCAAGAAAATCTAACACATGGCATAAGCTTCTTCACAGTACACTGAGTCAATTGAAATTTGCATCTGACAACTTTAGTTATCCAGTCTTGTACAGTGTGCACATTAATGTGACAACCTTATTGTCATTGTCGCCTATGGATTAATTGCCCATGGGACGACGAAGTAGCCTATCCAACCCCATATGCTATAGTCTTGATAAAGGGGGAAAACCCAATTATCCAATGTTTGGAGCAACATTGGGTAAATTTTGGGCTGTCTGGGGCAAAAAAGCCCAAATTGGGGGTTGCACTTGAAACCCCTCACATGAGAGTGAACCCCAGAGAAAACCTATAAATAAAGCAGAGTTTGAATCACTCTTCATCATCGATTTGGACAAAATATCTCTGTTTCTTTGAGCTGAGGCTCTGAGGGTTTTAAGACCCCTTCTTTCTTGATTAGTTTCAATGGTGATCCCACCCTACCTAATATTTTCTTTTGATTAGTTTCAGTGTTGAAAGATTCCACACTAGCTAATCTTCGCTCTTTTCTCATCTTACAGCATATTTATTATTATCTTGGAGCATATTTGATCTGGTTTGGGCAAAAGAAAAAAAGTGGACTTTCTGTCATTTGTCTGGTCACTAAGGGTCTGATTGAAGAGAATAGGAAGCAGCAAGACTCTCTGTGGGTTTTCTGTGGCTTATTCAGAATAACAAACTATGTTTAAGGAGCAGCAGAGATCACCTTGATAGACAGCAAAGATCCTATGTGTTTCTGTGATACAACTGGATCACAGAATCAGCAATTGATGAAAAATCCGAGCCAAGGGCCACAGGAATGCAGTACCGCAGTACTGCAGGGCCACAGTACCACAGTACCACAGGGCTACAGCCGCGGGGCCGAATTTCTGATTTGAAGCAGTGAGTACAGTAAGCCAAATACAGTAGGTCATAATTTGATTTAGCCTACCTAGTATAGCATAGTACAGCTTTGGTATATAAAATTATAAATTGTTGATACTGTAGATTAGCACTGTGTTGAGGAATTATTGAATTTGGATATATTCAGTGTATTGGGAAATCAGCAATTATTAGTGGTTTGTTTGTATTGTGTGGGATATGGTAGATTATTGATCTATTGACGGTCCGAATTGCAGAGGTGGAATATTGGACAGTGGGCAGTCAGCCGTAAATTTAGTGTGCTTGGCAACATTATTGGTGGAATTCTTGATTGGATACATTCATGGTTTCATTCGGTCAGCCCTATTAATTGTGGTCTTTTGTTGCTGTCAGTTTTTATATTATTCATGCATATATACTGTTTGTCAATATGTATCACTGATTTATTGAAGAAACCCTAGACAGAATCAAAACCCTAAGGGAAAAAAATACCCTAGGACATTACACTTATTCACAGTGTTGTCACATTGCTTATTATTCAACGGTCAACCGTGGAAATTATCCACACCTTAAGCTCAATCAACACACGCGCCTTGTTCCCAGTGCTATGATGCTCATCAACATAACGATAACAGGCAGCAAATAAGGGCATTACAAGGTTAAGCATGGATAAATTATGTTGGCTAGCAGCCTGCTCAGAAAAGAAATTATTATATGGCTCCCAAATTTATTTGTTACTTTATGTTCTGTATTTCATCATTTCAGAAACAATCATAATTTTAAATGATAGAAATCAGATGTTAATGAATTAATAGTACGCAGAAGCTTGCTATATTGAGCCAATCCAACACATACACTTTCACAATTTTTAGTAAACCTTTTTCAGACACAAATAAGCAAATGATCCTAAATATAAATGAAAAACCAAATTCATCATAATTGAGTCTGCATACCTCATATTCTTCAAACTCATGGCCTTCAATCATTACAATGCTTGGGACAGCCTTTGGGGGAGGGTGAAGCAAATCCTGTGCTTCCTCCCATGTTAACTTCAATTCAAAAGCATCTTCGTTGTCCATGCAGAGCCTCTTGCTTTTTGCACAAAGATTGCGGCTTCTTTTTTTATCTGATGTCAACAGAATCCGACTTGAGCTATATTTTGATTCGTTTCCTGATCTCTCAGTTTTATGCGAAGAAAATCCTGTACCCAAAATTTTGACCTGACCTGTTAAGGAATCTATATGAGATTCTTCTTTTCCAACAAGTGATGAAAATGGGAGAACATTCATAATTTCAGGACTTCCAGAGTTAAATCCATTGCCAAGAAAAGCCCCTAAGCCTGATGTAGATGGTTGGCCTTCCTAGAAAAGGTGAACACAAAGACAACAAAGTATTATAATTCTCTCATTATAATTTATAATTTACGATACACCTTTAGCAGAGTGGTAAAAAAGGCCTACAAAATGTATGTCCAAGAGTAACAAAGCACACTTCTTCACATAGAAGGCTCAAAACTTCAAAAGCACATTTAAGAGTCTAAACTCTTAGAATGCTGACAGACATTCCATTCATCATGCCAGTACTCTGTGACTGCATTTACAGTAAGAAGTCAAACCTGAACCAATCCTGAATTAGGAGCCTTTCGGAAACCCATGACCAACTTTCCTTCTGGATCAAGGCGGCTGAATGTTACTGGAAAAGAGGTGAAAAGTGTTGATAATTTAGAATTTAGAAACATTCTGCCATATCAAAAGTATAGAAGAGTACTAAGCTACAGGAAACTATCCACCAAAATATAACAAATATGCAGTCACATCTAAAGACTAAATGAGAGCTCAAAATGGTGAATATTTGTCAAGCATCACCAAGTATTACTGTTTGTAAATTTAAAAATAGGACATCAAATAAACAAAAATACTGTACCTGGTTGTGGAGATATGGAGGGCATGGACATTTATTATTCGCTTAGGAAAATAATAGATACCTACTTGAATGGCATCTTAGATTTTGAATATTGGCTCCCCATTTTGAGAGCTACCACTGTATTTGAAAATAGGATAGCGAAAAAAATAGTAAAGCTAGTGACAGATATCCACTTACATATGAGTTCAGACTTCACAATGCAATATACTTTATACCTTTAAAGGAAATATTGTTCACCTAGGAGCTATATTGAAAGTTAACAACCAGTTGACATGCTGACACGTTGATGGAACATAGAATGATGCATCTCTATGAGAAAATTCAAAATACACTTACCAATCTTAATAACGTTATAGATATTCATTTATTTTCCTTATAAGGAAATAGAAAGCGAACTTGTGAAAATGGATAAGCAGTAACACGTAGATAGAATGCAGAAGTGTTGAGAAAGGGTACCAAGGAGGTGTTTCCTAGTGTTATTTGCCTAAGCCTAGGAACACAAAGTGAACCCACCCTTTTAGTGTGACTTTATGAGTTATTAAAGTCATGTGACTTTTTAGTCACTTTATGAGGCACAAATACATGGTACTTTATAATATTATAGTGACTTTATCTTTTTAAAGTGACTTTATGAGAAAAGGTATATGGTACAAATACAAGTTATTAAAGTGACTAGGGAAGCTCATTAATGAAGGGGGAGACATAAGAGGGGGTCAATGGGAGATTCGATCTCCACCCTTGATCAAGGAGAGCTGATATCTTATCTCAGCCCTTGATGCTAGGGATAGGGCTTCTCATCATTATGAGACTGTGGAGGAGGAAAAAGGGAAAGAAGAGGCTCATTCTTCATGTGCAAGTGTTGGAGAAGGGGAGAAGAGAAGAGGAGAAGGAAGGCTGAGATAGCTAGTTTGCTGAAGGAGAAGACCATTCTCACACCCGAGTTTCAAGGCTAAGACACAGGCACACAAATGGAGGCAGCGACAACAGTCTTCAGCGTGAAAATTGAGGAAGATACTGCCCCGAAATTGAGGCTGCTCCTGCACAGAAATCAAGGCAAGGACAGGCTGGTATTTTGTGGAGAAAAGGTTGGGTCTGAGGCTCAAAATTTGAGGATAAAGTGCTGTCAGTGGCACGCAGACCGAGGTACCGAAGTCTGTCTGACAGCCTGTTCTTCGAGGGCATATACTGCTGAGCAGTAGCCCAAATCTTGAGGAGAATAAAGTCTTTCAGTGGCATGCATTTCAAGACTGGAAAGTTTGTCTGTGGCACAAATTCCGATGCTGAGATTGCAGGACAGTAGCACATATTTCCAGAACAGTGGCACAAGTTTCCAGGAGGCTGACCCAAGTTTAAAGGGGTGAGATAAGTACCCCTGTGATGTATTTAATGATGTACATTTTCTCTGAGATAAGAAAATAAAATCATCTTCCTAACTGCTTTTCCCTTCGTGGTTTTTCCAGGGTCTGTGATTGACCAAAAATAAGTGACCAAAATTGATGTGCATGCTTCTGAATTTCTTATCAGCTGAAAGTGAAAGTGTAAAAGAGTAGTGGTAGCCTAACAGTGTTTCTTTTGTATTTAATATTCATGTTTAAATGTGCGATAAAGATGGGGTTTGGCCATTAAACATAACAAGCAAAACAAACTAAACTGGGTGAGGCTACAGGACTTTAAAATTTTTTGCAAGAAGCATAGAAGGCTTCATTAGCTTTAGTAGCTTTGAGAACAATATATTAAACAAAGAAACTAGTAGTTTGCTAGTAGATACTTCTTGCTAAAACAAACCAAACTCATCCAATGGGACTCTGAAAAGTACAAATATAAGATAATGTGACCATTCGGAATGCTAAAGTGTCTCCTCAAACAAACAAAGTACAAGGAAAAGAGAACATATATGGAATGGCAAAGCAATTTGAAAAAGAACCAGGAAGAGCAATAGAAAGGAGAAGAAAAAAGGCAATAAACAGAAATACCAAGCAATTAAGAATGTACTTGCAAGAAGACACAGGGGCTAAAAATCTCATCTTCTTGGCTCCATAAAGGGTCAACTGATGTAGCATTATTTTAGTAACTATTCTAAAAGAGCTTTCATTCCAAAAATGGATATTACTAAAATTTAAGTTACTATCTTTGGGTCTAGGCAAATATCATAAAATTGTCCAGCTGCCTTAATCAAGCCTAATGGTAAAATGATGAATCTCAGATCTAGAACTTAACATGTAAAGGTCAGAAAGGCACTACAGATAAAATAACTGAACATATAAATTGATTTTGTACAGGCCAAAACGAAACCTGTGGGAGAAATCCATGCAATTTTGTTCTACAGATGTTTTAAGTCAAATGAAAAATCCTACTTAATATAATAAAAAGCTAACTTAAAAACATAACTCTTGGAAAAAGATTAGGACTAAAAGTATCCTAACTAGATGCTATGCACACTCCATGGAGAAGATACATAAAAGTAAAATCAAACTATTGCAAAAGTATTAACATCTAGAAACAAACAAGAGCCAATCTGACTAACTTAGAAGCAGGAAGTTCATCATCATTTTCCTTCATATCCCAATTAGAGGATGAAGCATATATCCAAAACAAAAAAGACAACCATCAATCTCATCATCTTCCCAACTTGTAGAATGGCCAAGGGAATAATCACACTCAAATTGGACTTCCAAGACGAAAACTTGGAACTCTAAAGGATTCTACTGTTGATTCTGGACTTTTGGACTAGGTCCAATGGCGTGTTGGATTTTGGTGCACTCTGACATCAGTGGTCCTATGTCAGTGGAGTCTATCTCGAGATGCAATTATTTTGTGACATCCATAGATGACTATTCCAGGAGGACATGGATTTACTTCCCTCAGCCCAACGATGAACTCTTTAGCCGGTTTCAAAAGTCCAAAGCTCTTGTGAAGCATCAAATAGGAAGAAGATCAAGGTCATGAGATCAAACATTCAGGAGGAGTATACCTCCAACGAATTTAAGGATTTCTGCAAGGAAGTAGGAACCAAGAAAGAGCTCACAGTGCACTACAATCTGCAGCAAAATGGAGCGGTGGAGAAGAAGAATAGGATTATAGTCAAAGCAACCAAGGCCATTATCCATAATCAAGATCTTCCTATGTTTTTGTGAGCAGAGGCATGTAATACAATTTTATACTTGCAGGACAGGGGTCCTCACAGGGCAGTGGACGCCATGACTCCTCCTAAGGAGGGCTTTACAAGAGTGAAACCGGAGGTCATTCATTTGCATCTTTGGTAGTCTAGTGTATGTCCACATTCCTTCAGAGAAGAGAATCATAACTGGAACCCTCATCAGAGGGGCATTTGTGTTGGATACAGTGAGACCTCAAAAGCCTACAAGGTCAACATTCTAGGACAGAGGAAGATAGTAATCAAGAGGGATGTCAGATTTGATGAGGGTGGGGCCTTTAGGAGATCACATGCAACAGATCCCATAGTGATTGAGGATCGGGAGCGAGAAGCTCCAAATGTTGAGCACATACCAACAACACTGACAACAGGGGCACAACCTTCAAATTAGGAGGGGAGGAGACATTAAAAGATGTTGGGGAACATGTGAAGGCTCCTAGCAACACTTTCAAGGATAATAGACCACCACACAGATTTTCCCATTATTTGGCCTTGACTACCAGCCAATATGGGTTGGGGAGACATTGAAAGATGTTCAGGAATATGTGAAGGCTCCTAGTAGCACTTTCGGGGAGAGTAGAACACCAGCTAAATTTTCCTATTATTTGGCCTTGACTAGCAAAGCAACAGGTTTGGAGGGACCATGCTGGAAGTGTATAGTTCCATTGTAAGAAAAAAACAGCGCTCAAGAAAATAGTTGTATGAATACACTGTATTTATAAATGTAAGTAATGGTATTATTGTATAAAATCTGAATGGATGAGTACAATCCTTCGTGGCAATATTCCTATATAGGCATTGACTAGACACAAAGGTGAATGGTCACACCTTTTGACCTTTTGCCCTTTCATAATTAATGGGTCATTAATTAATTAAATTATTTAATTTATTATTTGTATTTTTTTCCAATGTTCCACGGGAACGCATCCCCCAGGGTTAGGTGCGCGCACCCCTTACACCCCATGCACCCAGGATGGGGGGACGTCTGGGGAAACGTTTCCCCACGTCCCCCTTTTGGGGAGAAGTAGGGAGACACAAGGGGGGGCGTTTCCCCAGTGTGGGGGACGCGACTCCCGAAAAGGGGGATGCTTGGGCATCCCCCCTCAAAATGGGCTATGCGTCCCCCCTTAAATTTGCTTGTAAACAATGATTTATGAGAGTGGTTCTGACCTCATTGAATTTCATATGGAGAGAGTAGAATTTTAGATCTCACTCAAAATCCAGCAGATTTAACAGTTTTTCAGGAATTCAAGATTCAATGGAGTGGAATGTTTCCATTGCATTTTGTCATGTACAAGGGTATGGAATTAGTATTTAATCAAGAGAACCAAGCCCTCTATGTACTTTAGAGTGACTTTTAGACTCATCACTCCATTGTTTTTGAGTTTTAGTTATATCAATTTACTATTCCAGTCTTTAGATCAGTTTTTCAGGAATTCAAAATTCGATAGAGTGCAATGTTTCCATTGCATTTTGTCATGTACAAGGGTATGGAATTAGTATTTAATCAATAGCACCAAGCCCTCTGTGTACTTTACAGTGTACTTTACAGTGACTTTTTGACTCATCACTCCATTGTTTTTGAGTTTTAGTTATATCAATTTACTATTCCAGTCTTTAGATTTCAGTATCTATTATAGTATATTTTGCTTAGTACTAATTAGATTCTAGAATGATAAATAATGAATTTTAATTTTAAATCAATTTAGAATCTAGAATGATTTAAGGATGAATTTAATTTTTAAATCAATGTAGATTCGAAAATGGTGAATAATGAATACTGAATAAGGATCAGAGTATTTCATTATTGAATCTCGTGGTTTATGGATGAATCATGTATGTATTAGTAAGGATGATGAGTATGGATCAATGCATTTCATTATTTAATTCAATTATGTATGTATCATTCTATTTATGCTTTCATTATTGAGTATGAATTTGAAATATATATATATATTTAAAAAGAAAAAAATTATATACCCCGACGTCCCCCCGTCCCCCCTAAATTTCCCTAAATTTCCCTAAAATCTGAGGGTACTCCCACACATCCCCCTTGTGCATCTCCCCACCCTGGAGTCTTGGTGGAACATTGTTTTTTCCCATAGGAAAATCTAGGCAGATCAACCCCGAAGGGAATCTTTTAAAGTCAGTCGGCCAGACTAGTAGGGCCTAACACCAAGGGCGTCGAGGAGAATTGACCTTGTGACCTCCCGATCAGCGAGGTACTTAACAACGGGGACTCGACCAGTGGAGCTAACCCTTGGAGCTTCTATTATTTATATTATTATTTAATTAATATTATTTATGAATATTTTATCCAACCCCTTTAAAGATGCTTTGCCCTCAAAGCATAACAAGGGTTTCCTCTAGTTGAACATGTTGCTTATGGAGTGGCATCTTTATGTTGACTGGTGAAGTCCTCATGAGTGTTTGTACCTTCCTTGAAACTGGGAGCGTTAACACCATATAATTTATAATGTCGTCCTTGCCAGTTAAACTCCATGAACTATTCTTCAAGGTTTGTAGTATAGCTTCCCAATTGTATTAACCATTTTGCACCTAGAACTACATCCATTTCTTTGAGTGGTAGTGCCAATAGATCTGTTTGTAGCTCTAGTTCTTAAATCTAGATTGAAGCCTTACGGCATTCTCCAATCTCTTTCAACTTTTGCCCAGTAGCAACAGACATGGTCAAGTCCTTGATTGGACATATACAAAGATCAAGCTGTCTAGCAAGATCAATGTTTATACAAATGTGACTACTACCAAAATCTATAAGTATATTAACACTTTTGCCTTTTATGAGCCCTTTAAGCTTCAGGGTTTTAGGGCATAATCTCCTTGTCATGTTTGTTGGTAGAGTAGCAAGCTGAATGTTATTTTGTCTTGGAGACAGGTTTTTCTGCTTCCAAAGGTGTGGTGGAACAATATTTTGTAGTGACTTGTTGTTTTCTACTTTTTGAAGAATTTTTTTCTTCACCATGATTTTGTTGGACACATGAGATTGCAGCTAATGATGTTTCCTCAAAATCTGAATCCTCACTATGTGTGACAATGATTTCTTCATCACATTTTTGCACTTCAACTTGCTTCCCACACATTTATGTCTTAGCGTCCAGTTTTCTCCACAATTGAGACAATTATTTTTCTTTTTATCCTTTTCTCTTACTCATTACTTGAAGTGTCTGATTCCTTCTCAACTTCGTAAGTATACAATTTCTTGTTAAAGCATATGTGTCCTAATGTCCATTTGTCTCCACAATACCTACATTTGCTTGTTTCTATTTTTCCTAACTATTGTTGTTGGCCTTCATCTTCCTTGAACGATGACATTCTGAACTTATGTTTTTGCTCAATAATTATTGTTGCAAGTCTGACTTCTTCAATAGTTTTGGGCTTGTACAATCAATTATGCTCAGATATACTCCTTAAGTCATGTTGTAGCGGCTACAACCAACCTTCAAAATGTTGCCTATGCTTTGCAAATGGAGACTTTGTTCTTAACCACAAGCTCATCTCGCACTGATCCGGGTATTCATGCTTCGACCGAGACTTATTTTTTCAGTTTGGCTTGTGTTTGCTTGCTTAGTTGATTTTCCAACTCGCATGTCGATCTCCTAACTTGGTCCCATAGTAGTTTTGGGCTTGCCCCCAGGAACTGTACAATTCTTGAGGGCAACTAGCCTTGTTGTTGGGAATTGCGAAGTCCTGACTGCCAATGAGCCTTGAGCTCAGGAAATTCATAGTCATGAGGGGCAACCCAACACTGAGCCTAGAAATTGTGCAACCCTCACTAAGCTCGGAAACTGCATAGTTCACTACACTGAAAGGTTTCCCAGTTCCCAGAATTGCATTGTCGTTCCCAACAATGTGCATGGCAAGTTTCCCCAGAAAAAAAAACAAAATCAAAAAAGCAAAAAAGCATCCCTAAAAAATAGGGACCTATTTTTAGTATCCCAAAGGAGGCACTTGCACTATTTTTAGAAACTTTTGCCAAGTGTCACTTTTTCCTTTATTTTAGGCATGCGAATCATAAACCCTAATTTGTCCAAATCTATTTAATTGACGTTGCTAGAGCTCATTTTCATGTTCAATCATGGAGCTCTAACATTCTCGAAGAGATCAAGGAGCCTTCGGTGCAATCGTTGTCGCTTTTCCAAGTGAGTTTTGCTTTTGTCATCTTTTACTGCTTTTTCTGTCGCTTTTTGTTGTTTGGCTTGTGTGAGTGTTATTTCACTTGTTTCTCTGCATGGTTGCTGGCGTTTTAACTTGTTTCAACTTGTAAGAGTGTTTTTTAAAGCTATAGATTTCATTTCCCAAGTGTCGCATTAGTTTTCCTGTTTTTGCACCAATTGTCGTTGTTGCAGCGACTCTCCTCACATATTTTTTTTCCTTCCGTTTAATCAATTGTTGCACTTGATTCACATGCATGCATCTACACTCAGTCAGATCTGCACTCAACTTCACACTATCTCTCAGATTTGCACTCAAATTCACATTATCTCTCAGATCTGCTTGTTTTCACACTTCCCTTGGGCAGATCCAGGTTTCCCTTGCCCCAATCTCACTTTGCAGAGCTTGCCCTATGCAATCTGGAGGATCAAGCCACAAGCTTGGCCTCTGGAATTACGCAGAGCACAACCTAAGCTGGCTCCAACTATGCACTGCAAAGTTCCAGGTGTCAGCGTCCCAGCTTGGCCACTGAGATTGCACAATGCGTACTCTCCCAGGTTTTTGCCCAGGCTGAACTGCGCATTGCACAGTTCCAATCATCAAGCTTCCACCTTGGCTGTTGGGACTGCGCAATGCGCAGTTCCCACAGCCAGCCAGTCACCCCTATCAAGAAAAACTACACAATCCCTCACATCTAGTGCCCTACTTATTGCTTGAACTTGCCTTGAAGTTGTTTTGCTTTTAAACTGACATTTGCTTGCCATGAGTGTCCTCTCTATCCCACAAGTACAGCAGTTGTTGAGCATCTCTCTAATAGTCACTGTTAACATGGCATCAAAGAGAGCTGCATCAAAGGAAACCACCGAGATTAGCATTGGGAAGCAATTGAGGAGACATTAGTTGATTTACCAGAGTACAAAGATACTCGGTTGTTTATAGAGAAGGGAACAAAATCTTTGAAGGACCGACAAGTCTATTTTAGCATCTAGCAGTCAAGGCTATACAAGGTTGCATGCAAGTACCCCGTCTTCCCATGTGCGGACATCATCAGCTAGATTGTCTCACATACGAATGAACAGACCAGAGTTGCGGGGGAGCGCCCTCCCCACCCGCCCACGAATCCGCTCCCAATTCGCACTTTGCTCAGGAGCCAGTAGGGAGTTACTCGAGAGCGTGCTCCCTTTAAAAAAAAATTGCTTCGTGGTTTTGAGGGAGTGATTAGGTGAGAAATCGGGCGTGATCACTCCTTGACTGCTCCCCTTTGCCCCGGAGCAATTTTTTAAGAGGGGGAGCAGTGGTGAGCAGTCCCGCTCCCCCTCTTAAAAAAGTGCTCCCATCGGTGTTGACAAACGTCGCATGGCCGATAGAGGGAGGCGACGGTCAACAGACAAAGAGGGAGAGGAAAGGGAGCGAAGGGAAAGGGAGGGGGAAAAGGGTAAAAAGACCCTCTCCCCTCCCATTATTCACCCATTGGAGAGAGCAAGAGAGAGTTTGGAGCTTGGAGAGAGCAAGAGAAAGGAGCTTGGAGAGAGAAAGAGAGAGGAGCTTGGAGGAGCTTGAGGAGCTTGGAGTTTGGGACATAGTTTTAAAACTCCGACTCGGCCAAGGATCGACTCCGAATCCAACTCCAAAACGGTAATGACTCAGCCGGCTCGATTTCAATGACTCGGTCGTTGTAAAAAATACATTAAATATTTATTTTTTTTATAAAAAAACATATTTTACAGATTTTAAACATAATTTTAAAGATTTTCATTCATGTTTTCCAAACATACAGCATTATATATAGGATGGGAAGACCAACATATGATCAAAGTAGACTCATGACCAAATCCATTATATCAAAATGGTACCCCATGGCAATACATAGTCAACTGTCTATATGATCAATTGACTCAAAACAAAACACATAACAAGGAGGCTAGAAATGGCCTCTACAACAAAAGTAAACTGTGACCAGACTCCAGTACTAGTACTACAGCTACTGGCTAGTAGCTACTACCAGAGGAGCCAAGATCATGTCGATCAATCTCTGGATCATCATCAGAGTCAGACAGGGGGCCCCATGGCTCCTCATCATCATCATCTCCTCCAACTGCAGCTGTAGAAGTGGTACCACTAGCAGGTTGTGCAACTGCCGCAGATGCAAGCTGAGATAGAGTAGATATGCAGCTGCGCTTCTGTTGTGGCTGAGCAGAGGAAGCACCTACAACTAGAGTCCTTGCTGGCTGTGAGACTGAGGCTGGTGGATTGGGATCTGCATTCAACTGAACAGCGTGTTCAATTTCAACTGATGTCTCAATATCTAAATCTAAATCAAGATCCTCATCAGGATCAAACTCTGCTGGACGACTCTCCACTACCCAATCTGATGTTGGATCAATGTCTTCCAACACAATGGGATCTGAATCAGGTCTTTTGTTCAGCAAATGGTTTCGTCTAAGCTGGAGGTTGTATTGGACATAAACTAAATCATTTAACCGTTTTTGATCCAAACAGTGTCTCTTCTTTGTGTTACTTGGGAGCAGGAGCGAAAACGAGAGCGGGAGCGACATTTTCAGAAGCACCTGGTTTGGGAGCGAATCACAGAGGAGTTCGACAACTAATGTCACTAACATCAAGGTACATAGAGGGATTGGTGCTCTTGATTAAATACGAGTTCCATACCCTAATACATGACAAAATTCAATGCAAACATTGCAATCCTCCAATCCTAAAATCCTAAAAAACTGATAAGTCTGCTGGATTTTGAATGAAATCTAAAATTCTACTTTCTTCATATGAAATCCAATGAGGCCGAAACCACTCTCAAACATCCTGAGTCATTTCATGGTAATGTTAAAAATTTAAGTAAAAGGATGAAAATGAAGATTAAGGAGAATGTCACATTTACTTTAAGAATTTAACATTGCCATGAAATTTGAATAGCATATCAATAGTAGAGAGCATTTGAGTGTGTTAAATAGGGTTTGGGAGGGGGAAATGGACCCCAAATAACATTTAGTTAATTCATAAAATACCTTGAAGTCCAAACCAATCAGCAAACCCCTTAAAATTTCATTAAAATAATGTTAAATTGTTGTTTTAGTGGGTTACGGGCCGCTGTTTGTGACTCGGTCGAGTCAGTACGGGAAACGGTCGAGTTGGCCGAGTCATGGCTGACTTGGCCAACTGAGCCGTTTTTTGTACCAGGTCACTCCGGAGGGCAATGGAACGGACCAACTCGGTCGTTTCTGTTTCAAAACGGCCATTTTTTAAAACTATGCTTTGGGATTGAAGGTAAAAGTGGTAGGATTTACACTCTAATCTAGCATTTTTGTTTTTTTATGTTCTATTTCCCATTCCCATTCCTCCATTTTTTTGCAAACTCAAAACTTCAAACATCATGGTTATATGGCTTGGCATTTTCTTCTTGTTGGTTCCTTTTCTGGTTATTATGGTGTTGGAGAGTAAAAGGAGGGTTGATCATGATGAAGAAGAGGATGAACAAGCGGGTTACAGTGGATTTGATGAAAACCCTGGAGAGGAGTACCTTGGTGACGAGAAAGAGAGTGGACATGACTAGGCTAAACAAGACCAAACCCCATTGTGGAAATATGTTTCTAGGCCTAAAGGAGGGAAAGGGGGTGGAACTACTAAATTTACATGCAACCATTGCAACAAAACATACACAGGTTCATACACCCGTGCCAGAAGGCACCTCTATGGGAAAAGGCCATAGGATGGAGATAAACCAATCGGAATCAAAGCTTGTGTGAGTTTGTCAACAACAGATAGAACCAAATACATAAGGGATGAGGAGGAAGCCCAATACAAATCTAAAAATCAAAGAGTTTCTTTGAACATATCTCACAATCACATGCACAAAGAACCACTTCCGCATCCTCCCATGACAGTGGATATGGACACACAAGAACAAAAATCTCTTTAAGACATAGAACCATATCAGATTTCCTTGACGAAGGGTGTAGCAATGATGTGGATTCAAAAATTTACCGGTTTCTCTATGCATTTGGGATACCATTCAATATTCTTTGCTCATCTTATTGGCATGAAATGGTTTCTGCCATAAATGATGCCCCCAAAGGATACAAGAGTCCTGGGTATGACAAGGCTAGAACCATAGTTGCAGGG